>NAJO01000065.1:0-162724 GCA_002077065.1 Cryoendolithus antarcticus
CCGCTCCCTCCTCCGTCTTTCCCCCTCCCTCCGCGCCCAAACCTTCTCAGTTCTCTCCCGCCCTCCCCCAAACTACCCCGGCCATGTCCCCCTGAACTTCATCGAACGCGGCGCCCGCGCCATAGGCTCCGCGCTTGGCTCAATAACAGATCCCTATCGCCATGACCTCGTCGCCTCCCTAGCCGAAGCGACATCCTCCCCGTATTTCATAGCGCGGCTGCGGCGGGCGATGCTCTCATCCCCCACCGGCCGGCGCATACTCCGCGACAAACCGCGGATCACGTCGCAGACAATGTCCCTCGAAAAACTGCGGCTGCTGCCTGAAGGGACTGTAGGGAGGGGATATGCGGCTTGGTTGGACAGGGAGGGTGTGACACCCGATACGAGGGATGCAGTGCGCTATATCGACGACCCGGAAGAAGCTTATGTCATGCAACGCTACCGCGAAACGCACGATTTTATCCACGCCATTACTGGACTCCCCGTCATAATCGAAGGCGAGCTGGCGATCAAGGCGTTTGAGTTCGCTAACACTGCGTTGCCTATGACTGGGCTCAGCTTGGCGGCTATTGTGAGGTTGAAGAAGGCGGAGAGGGAGAGGTTCTGGAAGGTGTATGGGCCTTGGGCGATGCGGAATGGACTGAAGAGCGAGGAGTGTATTTGTGTTTACTGGGAGGAGGAGCTGGAGACTGATGCTGGGGTGTTGAGGCAGAGGTTGGGAATTGAGATGCCGCCTGATCTGAGGGAGACGAGGAAGAGGGAACGGGAGGAGAGGAAGAAAGCGAAGAGGGGTGTGGAATGATGCACTTCATTCGCCGGCGCTACCTCTAACCACATCGTCCTTCTCATCGCCTAGACACGCCACCCAGTCTGCCGATCCTACGCCATCTAATGCTTCTCGCCCAGCACACGTGGCATCTACGCACAGCACCTATACGCCAAAAGACGATAGCCCCAATTCTCTCTCGTCACCATAAACTCGCACCCCTCACACTTCCACGCCTAGGTGCGATGCTCGTGCCCATCGCGCCGCTGCTCCAGCACAAGCTCCACCGCGATATCCGGCGTCGCGTCCAGAAGTGCCGCCCATGCGGGCTCCTTGCACAACTACGTAGACATGAGCATGCGGGAAGAAGCGCATCATCTCCCGCCTCGGTCTCGCTTGGCGGCAAGTAGTGTAGACCGTAGATGTGGCGAGATATCACAAGGACAGCGGGTGGGTGGTCGTCATGCAGCTCGATGGAACTTTTGACGTTCTCCTATACCCTTGATCAGCACTCTCCTCTTGGTGCTTAAATACCTCAAGCAACACCTTTCGTGAAGTCGCCAGTCAATAGCTCACCAAAGTATGCCGATCCGCGACAGAGAATGATACGTTGAGCGAAGATCTCTTCATCCACAAACCTGATCTTGACATCGGAAAGCTCCTCGTCGTCGAAGTAACTGCGCAGCACCATCAGCCATATGTCCGCGAAGCTTTGGTGCATCGCGTACGGTTTTGTCTCAGCAGCCATTGTGATGATGCGGGTGGATCACGTAGGCTCTGCAGCTGTTGACATTGCGAGGACTTCCTGGCCGAAGTAGAGTAGTTCCTAGAAGGGCTAGTCGTAAGGCGCGCGGCACGTGCGAACGTGAATGCGTAGTGCAGGTTAGCTTCACCCTACAAATCAATGCACGTTCTCCAATCACCAAATCGCCAAGTACCTGGAAACAACACTCGCTGCCTTGCTCGTGGTACATATTCTCGTGGTATATTGATACGTCGAAAAGTGGAGTGCTTCTTCCTTTGTACAGCCCCCCGTGAACGAGCTTCTGACCAATGCATCTTTATACATACCTATGCTCTCTCATATGTTCCCAAACGCCTCCCAATGCACCTCTCCACCTTCATAGACACGCTGATAGACACACATCAGATCCGTGTCTATGCCCTCTTACCAACTCGCCTTCTTCACCCCCGGTATATTTCCCGCAAGAGCGTTCAATCGAAATTGATATCGCGCCATCCTGAACTCCCTGAACACACCTCTACCTTTCCCTCCCATGATACATCGATTCCGAATTTGCGTAGGTCGGGTATAGCAGTGCATTTGACTGAGTTGAAGTTGTGCTTGTGCTCGTGTGCGCTGGGGGAGAGAGGTGTTGCGGATGGTGTAGCGGAGGGCTTGGCTAAGAGGGAGAAATCAGCATCGAGCGAGGTCCAGGGAATGAGATGAATGTATGTAATGTGCTGGGGAGAGGGGAGCGTTCAGAGAGATGGGGAATTGCATACCGTTCGGGCTCATGGGCTTCGAACACTTTTCGCTTTGTGTGGTCGCGGATGTTCATTATGTTGACGAAGCAACCGAGATCCAGTTTCTTTGCGCGAAATTGAGCCATGGTGACGATGTGGTGTAGAGACGTCCTGAACCATGTGATGGCATTGCGGATGGAGGTCTCGTTCACGCCAAGCCATACTGAAGAAAGCTCGGGCCATCACATGCCAGTTAACAATTCAATACTTTTCTCCCGGATGCGGGCCAGTATGAGTACAATGTCAACACTCCCGGCTTCCCTCGCGCCCTCAGTGGCCTCTGCCTATAGCTAGCTCCAGCTGGAAGCCACAGAAGACTGCAGATGATGTGAGTGGTCGCCACCTCTCCTTGCCTCTCGTCTGTCCTAAATTTTACCTACTTTCCTCTTGGCCAGCAACACGTATCTCACAATCGCTGCTCGCCAATCGCCGGTAACAGACTCGTGAGATCCACGAAGACGCAATGGCAGCCATCTTTGCGTCACCAGACATCGCTGCGATCGTTGCAGCCTTCCCGCCACCCGCTCCCACCCGGGGTCAGGTCACACTACTGCGAAGCGCCTCTGGAGAACGTCTGCTTAACAGCGAAATGATACTGGAACGTCTCGATCGCCTGCTGAGATCTAGTGAGCACCGCGTGTCTATCAACTCCCTCCCAAGCGCACTCGGGCTGCGCCAGGTAGACATCACGTCACTACTCAGCACCCACGAGACACGACTACACTACAGCAACGATCGATCACATCTGATTCCAAGGACAGAGGTGCGACATTTGCTGGTGGACCTGGGTCAAATCTGCCAAAGACAGTTCGTAGATCTGGCCAAGTGGAGTCAAGATCGTGATGTCTCGCCAGAACTGACCGATGGGTTCGACATGCCGTCGCACGCGGGTGATGACCGTGTTCGCTATCTGTTTCACCAGCACGTCTTGTTACAGGCAATAGAGACGGTAGCACAGGAGTTCGAACGAGCCCGACCTGAGAAGTGCGACCTCACTCGCCTTCTGCCCAATCTTCCCAGGTCCATACTTGAACGGATTGCGGCAGGTTTCACTTTGGGTGACTCGATGAGAGCTTCCATCGAGAGCAGCCGAGCCGGCGTCGTTCTAGTGCCTGCTGAGTGGCACGAGCACATGCAACAGCGCAAGCGCGACCTGGTGCGGGCAAGACTTGAGCGTGTCGTCAAGGCATTGACACAGGCCGGATTTGCCACAGTAGATGAGGAAGATGAGAGAGAAGACGATGACGAAATTGTTCACAGGCTGTCAACAAACGAAGATGCCCGTGTCGCTCTCCGCCTGACCACTTTTCGAACGACCGAGCATCTTGTCGTAATGCGGCAGGATTTGCTGAACGAAGCTACTCGCTTGATCACTGCGAGCGTGAAAACGCTGATAAATGAGCAGTGGGCGTCGAAAGAGGTAGAGCCCTCGAGCAGGATCAGTATTTTGAGTATTATGACTACCATGGAACGCCTGAAGATGCTGAGCGAATATCACGCGATCGACACGAATTCGGAGATAGCACAGGAATTCGGCGCAAATCATGGTCATGAGTACAGTGTCGAGATCACTCGTGACCTCTGCACGATCATACTTGAAAGCCCACAACGCAAAGCGTTGGTCGATAAAACAGCGACGTCTATCATTGATACGCTCATGCGAGAGGAGCAAGCAACATTCTCGACGATCGCCCAAGACACCATACTCAGCCCACTACAATTACACGAGACAGGCCTGACCTACATCCAAGACGAGACGCTGCGCGATCGCAATGGTACCCTCGCACTGCAACTCATACTCAAGGACCACGTCCGCCCAGCCCTGGCCCAGATCAAAGAACGTTGTCTGTGTCACGATCGGCGTCGTGTGAAAGATCTTCAGCCCTTTTCATCGGCGATTGCGGATGGGAGTATAACGCTGGACAGCCTCAATGCCACGGTCAAGACATTGCAGAAGAAGCAGTCCATCCCCTCTCCCACCACGAAGCAACTGCACGATGTACAGGTCCAGGTACTTCAGAAAGCAAACAAAGCGCTCACCCCGAACAAGTCTCGCGACTCCGACATCCTGCAACACTTTCTATGGGTACAATTCGCGCACCACGTCGCGTACTTCACTCCCGAGCGGCAGCCCGCCCTGTTCGTCAGCGGAGGCAAAGACACGACGCGGATGATCAAGGCTCTCAAGGCATTAGCGCCAGACTCGGAGGGAGTGAGAAGAGGCGAGTCATTCTGTGAGGGGCTGAAGAAAGGCACTGCGGGAACGATGGAGGGGTACGTGGTGTATGGGGTTGCCCAGAGAAACGTGGAGGAGATCATGTCGCTTTGGGGATATGATGTCAGTTGTCAAGGCTGCAAGATGCCGAAGACAAAGTGTGTATGTAATCGTGGGCCTTGTATTGGTCCGAGAGATTAAGTACTTCGATTGTATCTCGAAGAATGAGCCGCATATAGAGTTTGTCTTCGAGCGGTCGTTGGCTGTGATTTCGTGCGCAATCGGGTTCTCTCACTACTCGACTTCATCTCGCCCTTTGCCTACTGGCTGTTGCGTGCTACTGTTGTTGCAGCCCCATCCATGATTTCCATCATCAACATATCGGTGACACGAGCAGCAGTTCAATGTCTTCACATCCGACGAAATCGCGGGATCCAATGATCGATAACGTAGTCACATGAACACCCTACCGGTTTCATCTCAATCATCACAGCCTGCACACTCGCATCAGGTACAGTCTGCTGGCATTTGGTGCCGCAAAGGCTTCGAATAGACCTTAATACACCATCCTCTCAGACTGTACGACTTGATGTAGCCGACGTCCGCCACACGTCCAATCTTATATCAAATGTCAACATCCACAACCAGCCAGTCCTCCCGCGCCAGCTCAATACAACCCGACATTGACTTTCCCGCCCACCATCTCCGCCCAGAAGACGCCTACACCTCCCCGCCCCGCCACCACAAAGCCCGCTCCCGTAGTCCCCTAGGCCGAAGCGACACAATCACAGCATCCTCGTCCCATCCAAACCGAATCTCATCTCACGCCGACCGGCCTCGAAAACGCCGCCCTCGCTCCTCCTCTCGACGCCGCCATCTCCGCCCGCCCAAACACCCTCGCCCCTGGAAAAAGCTCCTCTGGGTCAAGCAATCTTACCCGGACAATTACACCGACGAAGCCACGTTTCTGGATGCCTTGCAAAGGAATCCGAGATTGCAGCCTTATGAGTTCTGGACGCTTGTGGGGGATTCAACTGTGATTGTGCAGCATGTATGTTCAGTGGTGGTGTTTGTGTGCTGTTTCGTGGGGATTTATCGGGGAAGGGTGAGTCCTAATGTTCTTGTGGGATGGGCGAGTGCGGGAACTGTAGGGGGTTGGGGGGTTGGGGAGTGGTGGGAGAGTAGTGCTCGAGGGAAGGAAGGCGGTGCGAGTCCGGCTATTGGACTGGGACTTGTAGGCGACTTTGCCACCAACGGTGCTATGAACCAGGACGATCTATCTCCCACCCTGGACGCGCTACCCGGGACCTCGACAGCTCCCCCATCACGCACCCACTCCCGCCACCCCTCCACCACCTCGCCCACCCTCTCGCCCGATACTTCACTTCCAAGCCCTGACTACTCCACCTGGACGCCTCCGCCCACACACCCCCGCCTCCAAACCCTCAGATCCGCCACTCTAATCTACTTCTCCCTCCTCGGCCTCTCTCCGCTCCTCAAATCCCTCACCCTCTCAACCTCCAGCGACAGCATCTGGGCTCTGGCAGCCTGGCTCATAACCCTGAACGTCTTTACATTCGACTACTCGTCCCCCTCCCCGACGCCAGTGCACCACAGCTTGGACTTAGAAGGACCAGCTGGCGCAGCAGGAGAGGGGAAGACCTACCCCGCCAGCTTGTCGACGAACGCAGCGCTCATGGCCTCCACAGTCCTTGCCTCCCGCCTCCCCTCCACAACCCACGTCTTCAGCCTCACCCTCTTCAGCATCTCAATTTTCGGCCTCTTCCCCGTCTTCCGCCGTAGTCTGCGCACGCACTCCCCAAAACTGCATAATTACCTCACTCTCCTGCTGGTCCTCACAGCTTCCGCTAGTCTGGGCCTGGTGGTAGGCGGCGAAACCAGCGGCTGGGGGAGCGCGGTTGGGGGTATGGTGTTAGGCAGTGTCTGTGTGGCGGGGGCTATGGGCGGCGCGGGGTGGTGGCTGATTGGCCTGCAGAGGTTTAAGAATGAGATCAGGGGACCGTGGGACCCTGCTAGGCCGAGGATTGGGAGGGGGGCTTGGGAGTGATGGGATATGTACGGCACTATAGCGCCCATAATTTGGACATGATGGTGTGTATGTTTCGACGGTCTCTGCATTTGTATCGCATTACATTACTCGGTACACCGTTCGCTATCGATGTTGTTTTGCCGCCCTTTGATCCAACGCCTTCGCTAGAATGCAGCGCTATGCCAGTACCCCATACGAGATATCGCTATGCATGAATAGCACAGTGCCTCCGACCAGTCCTCCTCCGTGTCTATCTTGTCCCTGGTCTCTAATCGTAGATGTTGCGAAGTCAATGTGATCAACCTCGGCATCGAGTGGCGGACACCAGTGAAGGCGACCCAACGCGCTGTAAGACAACAGGCGTCGCAAGTGCCGTCACGCAGTCATCCTCGGATGATTTGTCGCTGTCTACGGAATCCTGGACACACCGTATCCAGTTCGCAGACCACTCACAGCTCTCACTCTCACCATCATCATACTCACTCATCACATCCAGCGTAGCACACACCTCCTCACGCCCCCAATGCCACCCGCACACAGCTTTCCGTCGTCGAGACACCTAGTCCCCACCCACGCGACTCCTTCGACTACTCCTCTCCTCCTCCTCCTCAAGCACATCACTCAACCTAGTAGGATGATGATGTCTCCCCGCGCTCAACCCTCCCCTCCCATCGCCCCGTCCGAGTTCCTCCCACCCCTCATAACCATCGCCCTCGTAATCCGGACTCTCGACTTGCTGTTGCTGAGCACCCGCACTGCTCCCAGAAGCTGTCGGCCGGTAGCCTTGCATCGCCTCACCTGCTGTGGCAGCTACGCGAGGAGCTTCGGGAGCAGGGAGCATGGTCGTGGCGGCAGCTGGGACTTGACCGCGGCTGAAGCGGCTATTGGGTGGCGCAGGGTCAGAGGAGTCTGATGAGCGGCCTGCGGCGCGGCGGTAGAGGATTGGCTGGCCGTGGGCGTCGCGTTGAATCGTGCCGGAGCTGTCGATGATGTATTCTTCTGCTAAGCCTTCGGAGGCTTCGGAGCTCAGTGCTGGGCTTGGAGCAGACAGCGGTGGACGGAGGGAGGAGGAGGGCTGTTGTTGTGGTTGGAGATTTGGGGCCGAGGGATTAGGGGAGTGCAGGAAAGTTTGTTGGGGTGGGTGGGCGTAGAAGGATTGCGTTGTTTGAGTGCCTGAGGGGGAGGTGGTGGTGCGGACGGTGGTTGTTGTTGTCGTGGTTGATTGCTGATTTTGGGGTTGGGAGGAATTCGGGCGAATTGCTGTCTGTACCGATGCTGCCGACTTCGCACCAGATCTCGGCGAGCTCAAGGGAAATGAGGACGATTGCGGGGCGTAGGTACCTGCTGCTAGGGATTGAACGCCGGGCTCGTGGTGTAGGGCGGGTTTGGAGGTCTCGGTGAAGGGGTCCGTGTTCGTGGGCGAGGCATCTTCGTCTTGCTGCTGGTAGTAAGCTTCTGCCTCCTCATCGCCCGGAGAACGAATTACCGCAGCACCAGCTGTCGTGATACCAGGTGTGCTGCCGTACTGTTGCCGTGGCAAGCCGTCTCGAGTCGTGGGTCGCTGGCTCGCGCTGCCTGTTCTGCTCGGCCCACCAGCGTACGGCACGACTTGTACGCCGCTGACATATGTGACCCGTCCTTCCTTCAGACTGCTCGCCAAGTTAAGGCTCTCCTCGTTCCTCCGCCCAAGCTCTTCCCACGCCCGGCGAGCCTCCTCTTTGCTGATCATCAGCTCTCGTCTCATCTCAGCGACCTCTCGTCTTGCATTCTCGGCAGCAATATCACTATCGCCTCGCGTCTTCGTCGCCTTCTGCCGCTCGGATCGCTCGAGCTGAAGTTGTGCCTCGAGCCCTGCTCTCACCTCAGCGGCCCTTTCATTCTCTGCTCTCGTCTCGAAGAACCATCGCTGGAACTTCCTCTCACTACTCGCTCGTAGTCGTTGAAGCTCAACGACAGCGTGGAAGAGATTGGCGCCCGCTGCTGACAAGTCGGTGATCTGCCGTGACATCGCCGAGGCTGATGGGACTGATCGCTGGATCTCCTCTGCGTCCATTTCCAGCTTCCGCAGCCAGTATGAAGTTAGTCCCTCCCAGTGCGAGGAAAGCTGCTCCCATCTTTCGAACGCGTGCGGGAAAGATGAGTTTCGAGGCTGTTGTGACGTTTCAGCAGCAGGCGCCGCTTGTGCCTGACTCGAAGACGATGCCGCACCACCCTGCTGCTGTTGTGACGACGAAGCGATCGGCTGTCTCGGCGCGGCAGCCGCACTCTGTGTCCTCGGTCTCGCGGATGAAGCCGCCTGCACCGGCCTCGGCTGGTCTTGGGACACACTAGCGCTCGCCGCCCGCCGACTCGGACCCGCAGACACATACCCCGAGTCTCCTGTCGTAGTAGCCATACGCCCAGTAGGAATCCCATAGACATCCCCACTAGGCACCTGACCACTCCCGCTCAGCCGACTACCAGCTTGCTCCTCAGTCTGCCGTGCCCGGCGATCTCCACTTCTCCGTCTCTCCTCCACTCTGCCCTTCTCTTCAAGTCTTCGCTTCTCTTCGATCTGCCTTGCCTCCTCCCTGGCCTCACCCTGCCGTCTAGCTTCCCGCTCTTGCCGTTCTCTCATAACATCTCTCGGCGTCTTCAATCCAGTAGGTGTACCAGTCGGTACAGGCACCGGCCCTGCCGTCCGAGCGCCTCCATTAGAAGCTCGTCCACCCCCGAGCTCCGACATCTGGGCTGCTTCCTCCTCCTCGTCCGCAGTAAAGACTTGAGGTTTGCGCAGGGCTTCCTCAAGAGCGTAGAGGATTGCCGAATGTGTGCGATTTGATATACGAAGTGCAGGATGAGGGGTGAAGTCGAGTGGTCTGGCTGATGCAGCGCGGCGTTGAGGTGGTGAAGCTGGTCTCGCTTGCCTTCGCTCTGTAGTTGTAGTTGGTTTAGCGGAACTCGGTCTCGGCTGTTGGAGATCCTCTAGCGCAGGGGTACGTCTCGGAGTCTGAGCACTTCCAGACGAAGATGATGGCCGTGATGCTTCTGAGAGCTGGCGACGATACCACGCCGAGGCCTGCTCCTGACGCTGGCGAAGTAATGGGGTCGTAAGCACGTCGTGGGACTCGTTTCGGTCGTTAAAGCCGGTCGTGCGTGGGCGCGACACGGTGGGTTGTCGCAAGTGGTATGAATGGTGATGTGTTGAACTGATCGACTGATAGTGCTGTGGAGACAATTCTCCAAGCAATGCAGTACAATGCTGTCAAGTCTAGCAAGTCCAATGGGTCACCGCGCCGCTGTACGCGGACGACGGAGGAGTGGTGTTGTCGGCTCGTGACCAAGCTTGCAGGCGACGGTGAGGTGCGGCGGACAAGGGCTGCTGTGACAAGAATGTGTGAGCGGGAGGCAAGCCATTGTGGGACAGAGTGGTAGTGCGAGTAGGAAATCTCACGCGACGCGATTGCCGGCGTGTAATTAATGAGGTTGGTACTTTGCTAGCCGTGACGTGGATTCGGGAGAGGTTGGTGGTAGGGGTGCTGTGGCTGGTGGCTGGCCTGTCCTGTGCTTCTGCACACTCACCTTTAGTAACTCTATTCTTGTATTATCGCACATCGGATACCCTTCTAGTCGCTGCTAGCAGTATTCTGGCGCGCGTGGCATGCGTTGCTAGTAGTGAGGCGTGTTGCGATGCGCTGTCAATGGTTCCGCTTCGAGTGATAAAGTTGGCAGTGCGGTGAGCATTCGCACTCGCCTCAAACTTTGCGCCAACAAGTGCTGCAATCGACATCGAACAAGATCTCCGCTACGGCAGCACGAACGTTGCTCAAGCGTTCGTTTCCGTGCGATGCTCGTTCGTTTTGTCCGTCCCATAATCCCGCGTACTCGGTCGAGGTGCCACAGCGCTTGACCTGTTCCTGGCACCCGTTGCCGAGACTTTCATGCAGTCACTTTGGTGGTGATGAGATGTCTGGCCGTTGCTGTGACCGAGGATCTCATTGTCGATGGAAGCCTCGACCGAAGCATTGCCGTAAGCGAACAGCGTATTGGCCATGTTCAACATATCGACCTGTCAGGCATCCCCTCGCATTCGAGTGCCAGTGCCAGCGCACCACACGCACAGCCACACCTTCTCATCTCGGCACATCCGCCGGCCTGCCGAGCGTGGGAGGGCAGAAGGATGCCGGATCGCGTTTCAGTCATCAACCCCAGCAAATGATGAGAAGCCAGGAGGTGGACCTCCGCTGAGAACAAAATGCAAACAGCTACCGAGATGGAAGCTGTCGAAAGATGCAGCATTTCTTCCACCGATCATCCGTGACGGTACGACAATCTCACGTCCAATCAGAAGGCTGAGAAGCTCTCTCGGGAGAACTGCGCTTCTGGACTTTTGAGACATCGAGCTCGAGATGTCAGCGATGTAAGAGAGTTCGTTCAGATGCTGTACTTCTAAAGCACATCCATTGAGGGTAGGTGGAGCATCACTTGTTGTACAGCAGGCTTTATGCTCATCTTGATGGTGGTGATAGCCAACACAGCTGCTAGCATGACGAGAGTGCGAGCAGAAGGAAAGTTTTTGTCTTCCTTTTTTCACTATGCATCGCAGAACGTTTCTAATCTCCGTTGTTCTTGGAGTCGCTTGTGCTTCGATCGATTGCGCTGCAGATGTTCGACTGCTGATGCTACATCATCGAAAAGGAGAGGATGTCTCCCATGCATTCCATGCAGCACCTATGCTGTGTAGGCTTTGTGTCGCTGGCGCTTCTATTGATCGCGCCCGATCTGTCTCATGCAGCGCGCCTACTCCAATTGGCTCTCAACATGCTCATGCTCCGATCGACTGCGCCGCAAATGCTGAAACAATGGGTGTGGTGTCAGCGAGAAGGCCGGGCTCCGTTCGATGTATAGCAGACCGAGCCTGTCGAACCTGCATCTCGAGTCGCCGGTGCTACGATTGT
Organism: Cryoendolithus antarcticus; assembly: GCA_002077065.1. Lineage (NCBI taxonomy): Eukaryota > Fungi > Ascomycota > Dothideomycetes > Cladosporiales > Cladosporiaceae > Cryoendolithus > Cryoendolithus antarcticus. Next base: position 11,496 of record NAJO01000065.1, read on the forward strand.
TCGTACCGCAGATGTTGGATTGTCGGCGCTGTGCCAGCGAGAAGGACGCCTTCCGTGCGCAACGAGCCTCGAACAGCACGCTCGCCCTCTAGAATCCATCTCTGATGAATGGCTAGATCGACGGTGAGAGGCCTCTCAGCTCGCAGGTATACTGCTCGTAATACCAGTTCGATGGGTCTCTTGGGTGCGCCGATAACACTATGAATGGCAATCGCTGCTGCACATGCGGTGAGAGCAGGATGTCCTCTGTAGGCAATACTCATGAAGTTGAAAGCTCATTGCCTCAACGATGACCCGACTGGCCGGCTGTAAGGACGGTGAGATGCTCTCAGCTTGTCATCAGACTGTTCACCGTATGATTGAACGGTCTTGTGGTCACGTCAGCAAAGCTGTCACCGGGACCAGACCATTGTCACTCTTCTGTAAGTTTGGAGACACTCTCCACGGCTCGAATCCATTACCAAAGCGTCTGTACACTCAATCGCGGCAACTAACAGTCGATCAGTATAATATCGAGAGGGTTGGGTGAGTACGCAGGACCCCACATCACGATGTACTCTCTTCTCAGCTGCGAAGGAGTAGGCAGACGCTCGTGGTGTGCATGTCAGTAGCACGAGGCTCTCCACACCTTGAGAAGAGCGGAGGTTTTGAATCGACGAGGAGACATCGATTCTCGGCGAGACGGCTGATAGCTACGATGACTGTCCGTCTGACATGAGGAGCCTGTGTTTCTCCCTTGAACCAGTGAAATGAAGCTGGACGCATCTTAGTCCTTCCGTTGAGTGCATGGCGATTGGATCTCGGACACCTTGACGACGTCAACCAATATTCATGTGGCACAATGACAACTACGTGTGCTGTTGCAGGAGGTCGGGAAAACGTCTGACGCTCGTGTATCGCTACCACGACAGCTGAAGCTCCAGGAATAGGAAAGGGATCGTTATAGATTGTATAGTGACTTGCTGTCGAGAGTGCCGTCAATCATCAGAATACACCAAACAGGAGCGTGAGCGAGCCAGAAATACCTATTGTCAGCATAATGCACGCGAGAGTCAGTCACAACGTATCGAGATCAGCGAAGAAGATCGCGAGCTGTGACGAGGAAGCAAGCGAGCGTTCCGAGAGAGCAACAAATACAGAAGGGAGCAAAGCTAACGCGTCTACGTAAGCCGGGCCACGGACGTGATTCGAGTATTCCGCAGTTTGAGTCTGATCTCGCCAAGTCGAAAGCACAATGCCACAGATGCTCGGCCAAGTGCTGTTGTAGATTCCACCTCTGGCTACCGCCGATTGCTACGGGCCGTAGCAGGGCAGAGATCGCACTGCGATAGAAGGATGACGATAGAAAAAAAAAGCCTTACTGACCTCCGCACACTCGCATGGTGCTGCACATAACCCATGCCAACTTTCATTTCCGACCGGAGAAGTCCCCATGCCTGATCTTGCAACTAATCTAATCTGATCGTCTGCGATGATCTACTCGTCCCAAATGACAGCAGAAAGGCCGTTCTCCTGCCCGTTGCCTCCGGTGCTTGCAACCTGGAGACTCGTAAGAAGTCCACCAAGTCGTCCGGAAGTAGTGTTGCGAGCAATGATCGCCACATTACTGCTCGTCTGTCCTCCCACCGCGACAAGCGTTCCAGCCTTGTTGATCTGAAACGTCCTCGGGTACCAGGCATGCGCATTGGTGATCTCGATGAAAGTCAAGGCGCCGGTCGAAGGGTCAATGCTGTACGTAGCAATGCTATCCTGCTGCGAGCCGAAAGTCTGATCATTTCTGTTGGCGACGTAGACGAAGTTGCCAGAGACGTGGACTTCGGCTGCCTTCGCGGGGAGTCCGTTCGTCGCTTGAGCACTGTTGGGTGGAGCTTGGCCGGAGGGGTAGGTTGAAAGGGTTTGCGTCTTAGTCAAAGTCAGGCAGGAGTTGTTCGGGTAGCTGGCTGTCCAGGCTGTGACCGTGTTGCTCAGCTCATTCACAGTGTATAAGCGCAGACCAGTTAATGAGCTGGCAGATGGAGCCCACCAAGCGCCATGGCGAGGACCATCGCCTGCATTTGCCGAGGCTGCGGGGCAGGTCGTCAAGTTGCCTGTCGTGGTATTGATGCTGAAAATGCGGAGCAGGTCTGCGCCTAGGTCGGGGACAACGAGGTAGTTGCCCATCGGGCCCGTGATGGCGGAGTGCGGGTGAGGAGCATTCTGGCGGGAACTGACTGGGCCAGATTTGGATTGCGTGAACTTGATCTTTTGGAGGGCAGTGGAGGAGGAGGTGAGGGGGAGCTTGAAAGTGGAGATTGTCGATGGGTCGCTGTGTTGATATTAGTCAATGTGGCGCCACTGCGAGGATAGCATACCCGTACTACTCAGACAGCACCACGAATCCCTTACCATCACTCCCACCATAGAACGAGCCATGTACATCACCTCCAGTCGTCGTAGCTTGCCCGCTCAATGTTGTCGTCCCATCATTGCCGACACTGAAAGTGGTGACCTTTGCGCTGCGACCGTTCCCTCCACTCTCATCGGTACACAGCAGCGTCCCTGAAGCCGAGTCCAGACCCAGCCATGAGGGCATGCTTCCACATCCCGAAACTGAGCTCTTGCTGGTAAGCGTGCCGCTGTTGCCATTGCGCGAGAAGGCAAGCGTGTAGATCTTGCCGGTGTAGTGGCTCGCCAGCAGCGTCTGGCCGAGAACAGACGGTGCCAGGGCCAGCCCGGCGTATGTGAAGTGTGTGAAGTGCATGATATCAGAGAAACGAACGAAGCGAATGGCGTGGACTGAACAAACACGCCTGAAGACAGGGAAAGCGTGTATACCTACCTGCAGTATGCCCAGGTTTCGAAACAGAAGATCCACGTCTCACAACGCCTTTAGCCAGGTCTGCAAGAGCAATCTGCGGAAGTGGTGTCGGTGGTTTATTGTAGATGAAGTCCGGGTTCATCCTGAAACCGGCACGGAGCGCGTGGCCGTTGCGAGAGGCGCCAAGGTGAGGCGCAACGTTGGTGTAACAGGCCAAGATGGTATGAAAGAGACACCACGCTAAGCCAATCTACGCTGTCTGTGTGTGTATTGCGTTCAGTTGAATGTCCGTGAAAGGTGGTGGCATAGTAGACAGCACGTCGCGAGCAGTCGCACATCTTGATCGCGCTGGTGAGATGAGCTGCCAGTGACCGCAAAACGTCGATGAAGCCTGCGTGCGCACTGTGTGGTCATCGAGCAATGAAGTGTGCTGGATGTAGGTGGCGGCGTTCGTGGAGTCAGGAGATGTAGCGGAAGGAAATCAACGAAGTGCTGTTGCTGTCTATGAAGGCGCCAAGCCCGACGGACTTCACCTGTCCCAATATGAAGGTGGGTAGTGTCTGCACGGTGTACACACCTATCACGCGCTCCAAATGCCCAGCGGTGACCATAATCACATAGGAGTTTGCCTTGACTTATAATACCGGACGATTACGTTGTGTATCGCTGGTGCAATTGGGTTGAGATCAACGGTCCATTACTTTGCCGCAGCGGCCACGCTCTACGTAGATCAATATTCAACTCGTCCGCTCTCATGCTCAATGTCTTGCCATGATCTTGCGTTCGTTTCGTCTGCGAGCATAGTCCCAGAACAGGTCGTAGAGGCTATATGTTGTATGCGTGAACGTGCAATGCCAAGACTTTGGCTTCACTCATGCCCACGGTGGTGCAACACAACCGTCTAGCACAGGTTCGCCGGGCAGGCGATCTGTGTGCCGTAGGGGTCTGGTCCAGCGATCCCTAGCGTTCGTTGTTAGTCAATGCAGCTTAGACATGGCTCATCCTGCGTTGACTTGCCTGCAATCTGGAAAACAGCGTTGAGAACTCCACCGATTCCCTCGCCAGCGATGAGTCCCTATGATGCAAGTTAGTGTCTGTAACGTAGCTGGGAATGCAGAAACGCGCACAGCTGCAATAGCGAAACCGTATATATCGAAGGACTTTGGCGATCTCTTCGCCCAGAAGTAGCTTGGGACAGCGCCCTGTGAACCTGTCAGTTGCTGCTGCATCGCACAGGGGTTGTAGTAGTCCGCACGATGATCATTGCTAAGCCATAATATGTCTGTACCATCGTGAATGCAAGCCCAATGCACATGAAGTTCGGGTGGTAGACGCGGTACTTCGCCATTTTGCCCTTGTAACCGTAGTGACGAACGATCGACATGAATCCACCGAAGCAAGCGAATACGATGGCGAAGATGCCGCTCGTGCGTGGAACTGGGAAGACTGGGTCTGTAACAGCTACCGCTACAGCACGCCAGGCTGCAATGGAAGGTCCGGCGAAAGGACAGGTCTCGGCCTCCGGATCGATGACACACGGGTATGCCTTGACGAAAAGGATGTACAACGCCGGTGCCAGGAAGACGGCAACGATCGTACCGAGACCCTGAGCAATCCATTGCTGGGTAGGAGGAGTGCGAAGGAGGAATCCGACTCGGAAGTCGCCCACCAAGTCGGAAGCCTGGTTGGCACCCATACTGGCGATCGAGCCGCCCAAGAGGTTGAGCCGCTGTGCCTTTGAGGTAGCCCAATGCTCTCCCTTGGTCGCGCCGCCAAGAACGATCTGAGAAGCCTTCGATGCGGCAGTCAGAGGAGTGATATCTGTAACACCAGCGCACTGGACTGCTAGGAACGAGAAGAAGAACGCCAGGAAGACGGCAAGAAGCGACATGCCGACGGGCATCTCGAATTGTACGCCCATAACGACACAGGTCATGATGATGACGAGGACGAGGAGGGGGAGCCACATCCACCACTTGACTTGCTCATGCGGTAGAGCCGGATCCTCAACAAGATCGCTCTCATCTTGTACGCCCTGCCTAGAAAGGAAGGCATGCTGCTTGCCCTTGCGCTTGCTGTATTGAGTGTTGAGCCATTCGCAGGATCCACGCCAGATAGCCTTGGCGATGAAGCCGAACAGCTTATACTGCAGGAACAGCTCAGTGAAGCTGACCACGATCATGAGAAGAACACCAGGCCAGAGAAGCCAGAAACGTGGTGATGGATGATCCTTGTTGGACGCCGCCGCGCTTAAGGAACCGAAGCTCATGTAACGGTCCCAATCCGGGTCCTTCGGGGCGATCTGCTTCCCCCAGGCGGCGCCAGTGTGGATGAGCGAGGGTCCGATAATTCCCCAAGCCAGGATTGATCCAGCGTAGTAGGACACGGCAGTGTTAATACCAACCTAGTCAGACTTGTCAGTCACCGCTCACGACGACAAGGAGAGAGGGTTCAAAACTTGCCAGCATGCCGCTTCCAATGAATGCGGGCGTAAATTCTATCATCCAGCCCCAGTTCTATAGTAGAGTCAGCATTGCCGCATCCTGTATGGTTCTGAGCGAGTGTCTGGCTTCTGACCTCGATATCGATAGCATAGTTCGTTTTGCTGTACTTGCTCCAGATGAATATCCACTAAAATGCGTCAGTATACGATCACAAGGAACGACTCTCAGCGTCCGCGTAGTCGCGCCGATGCGGGTTTGCAGCGCAGACGATATGACCTCAGACGAGCAGTGTTTGCCGGTGAGCAGGCTTGTCTGATCGCCGGGTGGTCTCGCATGACCTTCGAACTCGAGCCATGGAAAATCTCCTAGTGAAGCTTACAGTGCTACCGAAAAGTCAGTAATGGACGACAACGATGGCAGGAGTAGGATTCGCGCACAAAGGATGCCAGTCCCAAAGTATGCCAAGAGCCTGTCTGGGAATTAGCGGAATGTCCGCGGGAGGTAGGGGGGGTGGGGGATGAAAATGTTCAAACTCACATATTGTGACACAACGCGCTGGATGAACGCCAGACTGAAGGCAATGCCAAGCGCACGCATCTTCAACTTAGCAATAGCCTCACCAGATGCAGCGGCGTGCATGCTTCGGATGGTCATTGCCGTGGCGGAGGGGGTCGGGAAAATTAGACGAAGTTCGCGCGCGAGGTAAATGATAAAAAACTTCCGGAGTGGACTGCGGACTTTCGATTAGCCTCGCTGCACGCGGTACTAGACAGTGCGGGCTAACTAACGTCGCAAACGCAAACCCGAAGTACCCGCCGACAATCGTCAGAGTGATCAGGCGAGGGAAATCCTTCTCCGGAGTGCTCAGGAGACCCAGAGAGTGCATGGCAGGGATACCAGAGATGAAGACGCTGGATAGACCACCAGCAGCGGTAGCAGCGGTCTGTACGATATTATTCTCACGGGGGCCGAATGATCCGCCAAGGATGGGGAACTTTTCCGGAAGCGCTCGTCCAAGGGCTATTGACAAGTCAGCAACCACACAAGTACGTATTGCCTCTTCAAATAGCTTACGCTTGAGCACTGCAAAGCCTATGATAGCCCCGAAAAGCGATGCACCGAAGGTCCAGCCAGTCTTCAAGCCAAGGTAGATGTTGGAGGCACCGACGAGCGCACCGCAGATGCAGCCGACGACCATGGCGCGAATGGTGATGATCTGATGACGCTCATCTGGCAAATCGTCGAAGGGTACGAAGGGATCCGTGGTCATGCCGACCATCTCATCGACGTTGACATCGGGCTGTTTCTTCTCATCCAGGGACGAAGTTTTCGAGGTCGCATCACCGAAACCGCGGTGTTCGGCTGTGTGATTCCTGTCTGCGTCTGCGATTGTGCGGAGATTGCCATTCAAGTCGTGCGGCGCGAAAGTGTTCTCCTTCTCAGTCAAGGGAGGTACATCTGGGTTGATGAAGCCCTGTGACGAAATTAGTCCAAGGTCGACATCACAGCGCATATTGTACTTCATACCATTGGGAGGATGGGACGATCGACAACCTCTGTTACTGTCGCCATGATTGCAACACACTACCACACTAATGGTACTGGGAAGCAACGATACGCGCGTGAGGAAAGGCTGAAGTCTTATGAATGACGATGGCCCCAGTCACCACCGATGCAACCCTTGCCCGACCATCAGGTGGGTGGTATCTCCAAGGATCCACATGTACCTATCTTGCTGCCAGCCAATGAGAGCATCCCGAAATACAGCTTCATGTCAGACAACGCTTGTGAACATGCACCGAACAACATACCTGCCTTCTTCGGTTAGACAAAGTTCCTGCGCTTCGGGCTACGGTACGGCGCCAAGCCTTATGGCGACAGCAAGCTCATGGCGACATGTCTTGTTCGAGGCCTGCGATGATTGTCCGAATCTCGATTAGCACACACGCTTGCGCTGTGCCGCATTCGCAAGAGGATTGCAAGCCTGAGCTGCGGTACAACAGCATGCGCGATAATAGCCCTGGACAGATAACACAGGCAGGATTATCCAGTCACTGGCGATCACCACACGACCACTGCATGGGTGGGTGACGCTGGCGCGCATGAAAAACCTTGGCGCATCTTATTGAAGAAGTTCACCCGTTAGCCAAGACTGAGCTTGCCCGTTCAAAGGCGATTGCGCCGTGGAGCTTGATCGGACTTCGCGACGCAAATCGCGTGGAGGTGGCAAGGTCTCTTTTTAAAGCTAATCTATCGAATCCTGCTAGATAACATTATGCTGCGCTGGTCGTAAGCTGAGGTATGACATCTGCGCCATGAGCCATGGTAGCATCTTCTCGCAGTCGCAAAAGATGAGGCGCGATGGCAGAGAGTCGCTTCGCACATCGGCTGCCAAGAATTGCAAAATGTGGTCCCGATAACTCTCCCACGACTCCTGGAGCGGAAGGCCAAATGGTTTCACAAGTCATCTCCACGCCACTATGGCCTTGGCAGAAAGCGTAGACCATCGCCTTGGCATGCACCGAGTCGATCTTCGAAGCTCTCCAAGGCGTTGGAAGCGCTCAGCTGTGGGATGTGAAGGCAGAGCGGGTGTCACTGGGCACCGCGATGGAGTGACGGAACCGATGAATCACCTTCTGCCAGCAGCAAAGTCGAGGTGAAGTCGAGATCAACTGTCCGTCGCGCCCATTCGCAGCCGACCGAGGCCAGAAGGCTATTTCAGACTTTGCGGGCAAGCACGTGCTGGTCACGAGATCAGCTTGCGGTCGATTCTGTAGCCGAGAGGTGTCGTCGTGATTGTCAAGTCAATCGTACGCAAGAGTAGGTTCGATTAGTGTGAAGATGTGCGGCATCGACGACAACTATCAAGAGCTGTGATGCAGACGGCGCAATGAGAGGAACGGCCGATAGAAGATATCACAATGTCAACATCGCTCACCTGTTCTGCTGACTAGAATGTATGTGCGCGGAGAAGCGGCTGCATCTGTGCTACTTTTTGTGCATATATACAGTCCCTTGTTTTCTTGGTCCACGACCACCCAGAACAGACTTGATAGCTTTTTGCTGCATTCAGATACTTCTTGGATGCTGCAGCGCTACAGTCTTACTCTCGCGGGCTTTCCAGCACTATAGCATCTCCGTGGCCTACCAATGGCGTTTTCCTATGGCGGGCTTTGCTATAGCAGCTTCAAGCACTTGCGAAACATCCAGAGAAGCGGAACAACGAGCACTTGTCTACTCCGTCACACTCACCATGGGATCTGAGATGCGTCAATCCCAGCTCCGGCCTTCTCGTCATCGCTCTCGGGGTCCATATGGCTACTGATTTCGCCGCCGCCGTTAGCAGTCAAATCGGGTAACTTATTCCCTCGGTTGAAGTACCGAGCGAGATCCGCTTTCGTAATGCCCTCGACAGAGTCGCCGTTGGCATCTCCATCCCCCTGCACCGGTGACTGCGACCTGGACGTCTGATAATAGGATGACGAGTCGACGTCGATCAAGTTAGTCTTGCTTGTACCATCAACGTAGTGCGCGACGTACATATCGAGGTAATGTGCAGCCATTGGCAGTTTGCAGAATGCCTTGCCTCCACGGCGAGTGCAATCGGCTCGCTGACAGACATGACCTAGGATGCAGTCTAGGTATCTGCACTCGCCCTTGCGCTTGCATGGCTGTCCAGATGCGACCGACTTCAGATGAGCTCTCATACCGTCACTTATCGGGCGATGATCGTATTCGCAAGCACTGTCTGTGCATGTGTCATTGAGGTGGTATTTGTTGCAGAGCTTGTGTCTGCCAATGCGCTCGTTGCACTCGCGTCGGTCTTCGGGGGTGCATGATGGGTGTTGAGGGTCGAGGCGTTGATTCTTCGAATTTACCGGGATTTTGCCCAGTGGGATCTCGTCATTGTCAGGCAGACTCGTGAAGTCCTCTGCTAGATTTGAGGCTCCATTTACAGCCTGCTCCGTCGTTCTACGATTGCCTCGCATGAAGTCGTTATCCGCGCTTGAAGTGAACCTTGTGTCCTCTTTCGAGTTGAGAGCAGGCCTCCAATTCGCCGATAGCGCCTCTTTGGTATCGATCTTGACATGCGGGAATTTGCAGCTGTCACCATTTTTGCAGGTTCCTTTCTGATAGAATGCGCATGGTGGCATGCTTCTCTGGACTGTGCGATGCGGCATACTTCTCTGGATTGCGTGAGGCTCTGCTACTGCTGTTTTCGTCTGCGCCGGGTGATGAGAAGGAGCAGACTTCGTCCCTTGAGAATCAGTCGACGAGTCAGTCGACTCCAACGGGGTCGAACGAAAAACCTTCCGAAACTCTTCTACACGCATACCAAGTTCATGGAAGCGATGTTGGAACGCGTGGTTGCGCACGAGCGTGATCCTATCTTTGGCGCTTGCCGATACATCGTTGATGTACCCTGCGTTGTGGCAGCCTGCAAAGTAGATGTGCTGACATTGACGATTCGCGTCAAAAAAGCGCAAAGTAGCTCCTATCTTTGAAGCTGCACTACCTTCCAGCTCGCCAGCATCGATGAAGTCGAATAGATCGTTAGACGCGTTAAAATTGGCGACCAAGGGCGCGATGGATCGTTTCTCCGGACCAGCAAGTCTCAATTTACTAAGTCCCCTCGACAAAGCAGACACGTTTGCGTAGATCCTTACGACAACGCAACAATGCTCCAGTCCAGTGTTCCTCAAGCTTTCAAGCACTGCTTGATTAAGTAGCTGTGCGGCACGCTTACCACCATCGGCGCCACCACTGATGAGGTCATTGTTGAAGATGTAATGATCGCCATCGACCAAGACTACGACGAAGGGACTGCCTTTGTCCGAGGTCGAGGATTTTGCAAGCTTCTTATATCGCTCGCGCGCGTCCCGCTCCTCCTCGTAGTCGCTCTTGAGCCTCCGATACTCCTCGACTAGCGTAGCGTGGGATTGGAGAACATCCCGCACAGCTTTGCTGGAGATGTCCAACTCGCTCTCGGTCAGCATTGTGGCGGGAAAACAGCGCTTTTGTACAACACGAGTTGTACACAGCCTGCCCAGCTCCTCCGCTATTTCGCACCCACGCCTACTCAGCTATCCATGTCGCCGGCTATGCGCGCGAATAGCAAGGTACAGTCTTGAGAAGATGCATTTAGTGAGCGACGGCGTCTGTACCAAAAGTCAGGAGGTGATGTCAAGACAGACTTTCCGGACCGCTTGGCACGACTTTAATCTGACCTCCTTCCGAGAGCTCTACCTCACATGGCAGGCAAGTTTTCTCGCCCTGGCACTAGCGCTGCCTTTCTTTGACCACCCTAGCCTTATTCGTGTCATGCACGGCAGACCTTAGACATGCGTGATTCGCATGTCCGTAGTCCACCCAACAGCACTTTGCTGCAGTCATCAGGCATCTTGCTCGTTCAGCGCACGCTCATACTCGAGCGCAACTTGCAGCACGTCTTCGGCGCTTCGCACAGGCGCATCTCGCGCCGCCTTCTGAGCTTCGCTTCTCGTATTCTCTCTGCCAGCGTAGAGATCACGCGCCATATTGAGCGCTTGTGTGGCATGATAGCTAAAGGTATATCAGCTTTTCGTGCTCCTTCGCTGACTGGCAATGAGCGCTTACACCTTGTCATCTGGGCCGTGAGCTAGGAGCAGATGCATTCCAGCGCGATGAAGGCCACCTATTGCCGACTCTGAAAGCAGCCATCCCGCCAGCGCGTTCGCTTCATCGTGTCCATCGGCGCCGAAATGCTTCCATTCCGGCTTGTACGTGCTGTCGAAGAACTGGGCATGGGACCGAGCTCTTGGGTCGCTGCAATGTTGCTGGATGATGTTGTTGCGCAGTGATTCAGTCGATGTGAAAGTGAAAGGGGGGGTTCACACGAACCACGAAAGCGATGAAGTAGATGGCACGTGGTGCTGTTAGCATTCCATATCAACACTGTAAAGGTATGAGACGGTTTGCGCTACTCAGTGTAACGTAGTCATAGCGTATGTGAGTGCCGTCAAGACGAATATCACTCACTCAAAGATTACCTTATGGTGTCGATCTCGAGACTGTTTGTACGCTCCAGCACATGATCCATCCTGAGATTGACTAGCCAATTCAACAGACCAGATTACCACCGAAGCATTAACTTGGCAGGCCTACTACATGCTCGTAGGCATACCTGTGAGCCCGGCTTGCACTGGGCTGTACATAGCGCAAGCCATGCGAAGAAACAATCGCACTTCAACTATCTACCATCGCTTTCAGCTTCACCGATGGCCGGAACACCGGAGTGGTCGACATGATGCGACAGTCTTATGCTGGACGATCGCACATGGTCAGGCATATAATTGATCTCAATTTACTGCTGCCATTCACGCTGGCGTATTTGACTTCCGTGCCTGCAGCGGGACAGTCCCGCATAGATCCACAGCGAAGTGATGTCTCCCAAAAGGCCAGATTTCACGCGCCATGACCGTGTCGTGTGCACCCACCCCACTTACACTCGCTTACGTATAAATTGTTGCTGCATTATTACAATGTATGGATGGTCATCGTCCCACCCACTTTCACAGATCCTCTGTTTCGTCCGAAGTTCCCCTGACTTCAATCCTCCCAACTCACCAACGTCAAGATCACCAGTCCGAACATATCCGTGATCACGGTAGACGGAGGCCAGACTTGCCACTAATCGATACGGCTCGAACAGAAAATCAGGACTACCCGGGCTCTGAGAGCCCTTCCTCTTCTTCCATTTCACACATGCCGCGCCGGAAGTCCAAATCGCGGTCTCCCCACCCAAACGGTCGGACAGCTAGAGCCAACGGCTCGGCAACATCAGTTCCTTCGACTCCCAACGGCACGATGAACGGGAGCTTCCGAGAGAGAGGGAAGCCCTCGAACTCTCTGGAGATTCCCGAGGACAGTGCGACGCAGACGGCGCACCTCATGGGCAGGGAGTCCTTCACATTGGACGATGAGCCGGCGCGGACTGGAGGCAAAGGAGGGGAGGTCAGCAAAGGTTTCTTCGAGCTGCCGCGGCAGGATCGTAGGAACTTCTTGCTTCTGGTGTTGTTGTATTTTCTACAGGGTATCCCCATGGGTTTGGCAGGAGGCAGTATACCGTTCCTACTGAAGAGCCACATGAGCTACGGCCAGATCGGAGTGTACAGTCTTGCCTCGTACCCATATAGTCTGAAATTGCTATGGAGTCCGATCGTAGATGCAGTATGGAGTCCACGACTAGGGCGGCGGAAAAGCTGGATCCTACCCATACAAGCGCTGAGTGGACTGGGCATGATATATCTTGGTTGGGGAGCACAAAAGATGATGGAGGATGCAGGAGAGAACGGAGGCGCTGGTGTTTGGACTTTCACTGGTTGGTGGTTTGCGCTAGTGTTTATGTGCGCTACCCAGGACATCGCTGTGGATGGGTGGGCGATCACATTGATCTCGCCCTCGAACTTGAGCTACGCGTCTACTGCACAGACTGTGGGACTTACGGCGGGCAACTTCTTAAGCTACACTGTGTTCCTCGCGCTGAGCAGTCCCGACTTTGCCAACCGCTACTTCCGCGCTGTGCCAAGCAATGTCGGCATCTTCACCCTGGACTCGTATCTGACTTTCTGGGGCTGGGCATACTTGGCTGTCACTGCTGGTCTGGCCATCTTGAAGCGCGAGGAGCGTACAAAGGAGAAGGACAGTATTCTCGATGTCTACAAGGTCATGGGTGGCATCCTCAAACTCCGCAACATTCAAATCTTTATCGTCATCCATCTGATCGCGAAGATTGGCTTCCAAGCTAACGACGCTGTCACGAATCTCAAACTACTGGACAAGGGCTTCAGCAAAGAGGACCTGGCGCTCACGGTGCTAATCGACTTTCCCTTCGAGATCGGTCTTGGCTACTACGCCGGCAAGTGGAGCGAGCAGTACACTGCCATTCGAGTCTGGTGCTGGGCGTTCGTTGGACGGCTGATCGCGGCTGTGTTCGCGCAGCTAGTCGTCATGGCTTTCCCGGCTGGTGGTACGACAACTGGCTACTTGATGGTCGTGATCGTGGAGCACGTCTTTAGCACATTCATGAGTACAATCATGTTTGTCGCGATCAGTGCGTTCCATGCGAAGATTGCGGATCCGGCGATTGGCGGGACGTACATGACGTTACTTGCTACGTGAGTGCTGAAATCTTTGCCGTGGCACATTTGCAATCACTGACATCTTCACAGCGTCAGCAACCTCGGCGGCACATTCCCTCGCTTCTTTATTTTGAAGTTTGTCGATGCATTCACAGTCGCTACTTGTACTCCTCCGAGTATATCTCCGGCGAAAGACTTGTTGAAGGGTGACCTGATCACGCAACCTTTCAGCTGTGTGCTGGAAGCCGAGAAGCATCGATGCTTGGCTGGCGGAGGGACTTGCGATATACAGCATGATGGTGGGTCCCGGTGTCCCGTGTCCGAGTCTTGGGGATGCAACGGCTAACGTGACTCACAGGCTACTACTATGTCAACGTGCTATGCGTGATAATAGGAGTGATCACGTTCTGGAGCTTCATAAGACCGCAGGCTATGAAGCTACAGCAGCTGCCTCTCAGAGCTTGGCGAATATCTGATAGTTGACGTGAGATATAGATCATACAGTCTAAATGTGCAGCTCAACTCTTGCCCTCTGGGCTGTTATCGTAGTTGTATCCGCCACCATGACCAGGAGCACGCCTCTGGTCCTCGATGGCGTTCTCGTCGACATCCTCCGAGATTTGCAATGCAGCGGCAGCAGCAAAATCTCCCCCTCCCCAGTCGAGGGCCACAGGTCTTTGTTCCGGACCTGTCTAGGTCTGCATGAGCGCGATGCGAGAGCTAGTGATGGTCAAAACGAGCTCAGCCTTGCTCATGGCCGATTCATGCCAATACATGCGTTCGCAACACGCCAGCACTGTTACCGCTTCTACATCAGTGTTTGTCTTGAGGAGACCAAGTTGGAGCCACAGCGGCGGAGGTAGTGCTTTGGAGTCTTTGTAGTGCGATTGAGTGTAAGCCCGGACTCCGATGCAGCAGCCGCGTGTCCTGTCAGGTGTGATGTTGCATCGACAAGATGCACACCCAGCGTGCTACCGAAGATCAAAGAGCTCAGAACAACCAGCATTGGCCAAAACGCTCAACTTTCCTCCTCACTCCTAGCATCGCTCTTCTTGACCAGCCTGCCCTCCGCCTTCTCAGGCAGTAACCTCACACTAAAATTGAAAAGCACCGCGAACGCCACAATGAAAACCCACGCCAGATGCCCGTGCAAGATATGGTACCTTACACCGGTAGCGTATAGACTCGTAGCCGCAACGGGCGCCACAGCCCTAATCGCACTGTTAATCGTCAACGCGACTGCATTGAGCGTACCCAAGCTCGTAGGCGAAGGCGAAATATCGTTAATGTTCAGCTGCACACAAGCGAACGACATCGCCACACCACTACCACCAACGATGGAAATGAGAGCTGTGGGCCAGAATAGTGCCTCGAGATGCGCTCGCAGCATTTCGTTCAGAAGCGGGTAGAGCGCCATGACGACTGCCCAGCCGATGGCGCAAGTGCGGAGGACAGTGCCGGTGGAGGTGCGGCGTTGGAGCGTGGGAAAAGCGAGAAGCATCCAGAGAGCTTGACTGCCACCTGCGAGGATGATCCATATGGAGATGCGTTGAGGGCTGAAGCCGGTACCACCGAGCTCGATGGGGGTGTAGAGGAACACGGGGTTTACTGACGTGATGTTAGTGCCTTTTGAAGTTCGAATAGATACGTAGAGACTGACCTGCGGTGTAGCATAGCGCGAGGAATTGGCAGTGTCCGTATATGAGGAGAACGTAGCCAACTCCCGGCGCTCGGAGGAGTTCGCGTATAGTCATAGGTGGTCCAGCAGGCCCGCTGCCTGCGACCTTGCCTTTCAATGTCTGAGATTGTGTCAGCATCCTAGGCTCGTTCGGAATACTGTAAGAAGACAGTACTGACCTCATTGAGCACGAAAAAGCCCACGACCGCGGTGCTAAGGCAGAAGACACCAGTCACGAAGCTTGGCAGAGCATAAGGATAGTCGATAAAGAACTGGACACGCTCAAAAATAGGGTACTGCTGAGATGCATTGGACAATCCTCCACCTACATTTTGCATAATCAGCCACGGCTTGACAGATGCATCCGTTCACACGCAGACTTACCGATCAACGGCCCAATGAAGATCCCCAGGTTCCTCGCAAACATGTACCAACTGAATGCCCTCGCCTGCGTATACTTTGTGCAATTCTCACTCAGCATTGCTCGGATCGTCACTGAGCTACCAGCAAACAACCCAGCTACGCATCGAAACAGCACCATCTGCCACAGGTTCCTGCTCAATCCAAAAAGAGCACTCGCGCCCGCTACACCGGTCAGCGAAAAGATCAGCACCGGTTTCCGGCCCAGGCGATCGGAGAGCCGACCATAGAAGATCATAAGCAACATCTGGACGAGCGAGAATAGCGCTTCAATGAGGCCGGTGAAAAAGCCGACGTTCTGTGGTTGCTGACCGCCAGTTTTCTCGACCATTTCCTGGATGTAAGGGAAGATTGAGAAGTAGGCTACGGGTTCGACGAGGGAGGCGTAGCAGAGGGCGAGGATTTGGCCGACGGGAAGGGGCGTGTCCTCGTCTTTGTCTGGTGGTGGCTCGTCTACTTGGCCGGTCTTCTTGTCGATGTTGCCGTTGAGGTGGCCATTGGGCTGGCCATTGGGCTGGCCATTGGCTTCCGTGGCTTTGCCGCCAGCGGTATCTGGGACTCCAAGGAGAGGAGTGACTTCGTCTACGCCTCCGACGTGGTCATTGCTGTTGGCTGGGTCTGTTGACTTCGTCATGGTGGGTGCGAGCTTGGCAACGTGATACCTAGAACTCTGTACTCCTACTGCTTATGCATATATCTGGTCTATGTCGATGCCAAGACCAAAGAATTACTTCACGGCGTTGTCAAAGGGGTACTGGTCCAGTCTTGGGGCGCTCGAGGCATTATCACAACGCGTAGCTATCGCCCCTACAAACTTTCTTGTTGAGCCCTGTGGTGTCACTGGCTGTGTCAGCAGGCTTCCCAGTGAGGCAGGAGGTCAACCGTTCTTGCCATTGTGCAGGCTCGGTGTCTCGGCGGGACAATTTCCCGTGTACCGACTACTGCAACATTTTGTGTTCATGAGATCTCGCATAATCGTTCCGTAGGCTGAAGCCCGAAATTCAAGCTGCAAAGATGTCACATACCGATGAGGCAATCGCCGATGTTGCTGTAGCGGGTACGGTGGACGGCGAAGGGAATGCGCAGTCGAGAAAGGAGAAGCGCGCACAGAGAGATGCGGAGCGAGCAGCAAAGACAAAGCGAGGAAAGAAGAGGAAGCTTGGAGACGAAGGCGACGCACCAGCCCTGCCAGCGGATAACGAGCTGGAGGAAGATTTTATAGCGCTGCCAAAGGTCGATGCGACAGAGGGTGCGGCCGGCGCAGCGACAGCTGCCAAGTCAAAGAAGAGGAAGCGTGAGGAACCGACTACTGGGACGGACGCACCAACAGTGGAAGCTGGCGCGACTACGGAGGTGCCCAAGAGGAGGCGCAAACAGACTACCACCGATCCTGCGCCGACTGACGCTCCCACCGATACCACCACCGCAAAGCCCGCCAACCAACGCTTCATCGTGTTCCTTGGCAACCTCCCCTACACCACAACCGACGCCTCTCTAAACCTGCACTTCAAATCCCTCCAACCCTTCACCCTCCGCCACCGCACAGATCCCGCCACGAAAAAGTCAAAAGGCTTCGCCTTCCTCGAGTTCGAAAACTACGACCGCATGAAAACCTGCCTGAAACTCTACCACCACTCCTACTTCGACCCCGAGAATCCGGAGAAGAGCAAGCTAGTTGTTGAGGGAGAGCCGGAGCCAGAGCCCCAGGCAGCTGTGTATGGCGGGAAGCGGGGGAGGGCGAAGAAGGAGACGGGGAGGAAGATTAATGTGGAATTGACTGTGGGTGGTGGGGGAAGTGGAAGTACTGTGAGGAAGGAGAAGATCAAGGTGAAGAATGTGCGGTTGGAGGAGCAGAGGGCTAGGAGAACGGAGTTGGGGAGGAAGGAGAGGGCGAAGAAGGAGGGGAAGGAGGGAGGAAAGCCGAAGGTGGTGGAGAAAGTTCCTGCGACGAAGGGAGCGGAGGGCATGCATCCTAGTCGGATGGCGATGATGGCGAAGTGATGATCTGCCTTTGTCTGTACAGCGTAAAGGAATCGTGAGAATTTCAGCCAGGAGCCTTTGGTAATGCAATAATGACTTGTGGTATCATCCCGGTGTATATATACATCGCCCGCAATGCTGTGTATGGTACATGCTCGATCTGCAGCCTCACTCTTCAATCAAATCTGCGTCCAATTAGCGATGCTCTCAAAAAGTACGAAAAGCAAGACATACCCAGGCTGCTTCATCCTCACTATGTCGTTATTGTTGCCCTTCTGCTTGCCTTCCTTCCCGCCTTCGACCACTAATCGATCAAGCTGAAAGAATTGTGACACCACCGTTTGTCTCTGCAATCGCTCGAGTCGTCAGCGCTTCGCCCGCACCTGCACATCCTCCATACTCTCCATCAAGCCTTGCAGAAACTCCCCCATCGCTCCACCAGATCGCATCAACTCACCCTCAAAGTCTGCAACTCCTTAATCCCTTTCTGCATCAACTCCTGCACTCTCCGCTCCTCCTTCTCCCCGGCATGTTCTCGGAATGCATCTCGTGTGCGTCGTTTGGCGTACTCGCGGAAATTGTATGAGGCGAATTGCCGGGATGTGCGGAGGAGGGAGCGGTAGAGCGATAGGGCTTCGGAGGGGGCGGTCATCGGGTCGTACGGGGGTCGTAAAGAAGACGAATAATGGCGATAAAAGGGGAGGATTATTTGATATTGAGAAAAGCCCGATCAGACATGGCGATGTCATGTAGTTGCTGCGAATCACGTAAATGTGGGAAGCTTTGCCGAGCCGATAGGGCTGAGTGCAGTTCCTAGTTCGCGACTGCTCTGAGCCGCGACGTGCATGTTGTCGGAAGTGAAGTGTGAATATCTTTCACTATCAATCCGCTCCGCATTGAACAGCATTCGCGCGAAGAGTCTCGTAAACGCTTCCAAGGACGGCGGACCGAACAGACGCGATCTCGATCGCCCAACATGGCACCCGTACACCCCCCCGTGCCCAACCCTCCCTCACATATTCTAACCTCAAACCCACAGTACCGCCCCGGCGGCCGTTCCGGTCGCTCCGGCCGTTCCCAAGCCGACAACGACATCTTCGAAGGCCTGCCCGTCAAACAATGGACAACACTCCCCTCACGCGTCTCCCTCGCGCCTCCGGTCTCCGAAGCCACCGCGGCCGCAGCGCAGGACAAATGGGCCGACCTGCCCATGCCACGGGATCATCAACTTTTGCTGCCGCATACGCAGGCTTTGCTAAGGATTGCGCGGAGTGGGAAATTAGGCGCGAAGCGCAAAGCGCAGACTGATGGTGATGCTGATGGAGACGACTATGGTGATCGCGACGATGTAGCTGTGGTCGAGGAAGTTCAGTCTAAGGCCGCCGACGTCGAAAGCCGTGGATTCATAGCCAAGAAATGGCAGCCGACGCCTGAGGCTAGTCTGGTGCCCGAGCATCTGCACTGGGAGTTTCTGGCCAAACGCCGGAAAGGACTGCCTAGCTTCTACCACGGCCTCGCTACTGAAGTCGCGCCAAACGGTATGCCGCAGATTGCTAAGCGCAAGACGCGTGTGCAGCGCCTAGTCGACATCGCCACAGGCGAGAGCGTGATTTACGAGGTCCTGGCACTGGAAGGCCAAGTCCTCGAGAACGAGCTCCCGCCCACCTCCGAGCTTGCTGCCACGCCCGTCGCTCCGGGCACCGTCATTGAAGGCCTCGGGACCGCGAACGATGAAGGGCTAATTGTTGTTGTTCCCGTGAATGCGCCTACGATCGCTAGGCGGATTAGAGCTCCGCCGAAGAAGAAAGGCGGCCCAGGACGAGGCAAGAAGCGCGTAACTTTCACGAACCCTGATGGCAGTACGTATACGACCATTGTGCCTAATGCTACGAAGATTGTCCCGGCAGCCGGACAGACTGTCAAGCACATTGCTAAAGGGGAGGCTGGCGGTAGGGAAGTTACCTTGGAGGAGGCGAGAGAGTTGAGTAAGGTTGTTGCTGAGAGTACGGGGGCTGAGGGCGGAGGAATGGAGGTGGTGGAGGGTGGGGAGGGTGAAGGCGAGGGCGAAGGCGAGGGCGAAGGCGAGGGCGATGGAGAGGGAGAGGACGATGGAGATGATGACGGAGACGATGATGAAGAAGACGATGATGACGAGGAGGGCGACGAGGACGATGATCGCGAAGAAGGCGAGATCGCTGACCCAGGGGACGTTAAGGCCGAGACTGAGAAGCCGGAAACGACCACGGACGAAAAGCTACCCGACAAAAACATGATTGAAGAAGACGCCGACGCAGAGATGCAAGACGAGTCAGTTATTGAGCCACCGTTACGCGAAAAATCGAGCTCTCCGGACCTGCCACTCGCACAGACGGCGTCAAGTCACAGTCGACAGAACTCCACGACCGTCAACCCAGTGGCAGAAGACAATCCGTCGGCGATGCCCGATGAAGTCGAAGCGGTGGACACCCAGCCTGGAGAAGCTGCGCTAGAAGAGAGCGTGACTGAGGCTCCGGCTGCAGATATCTTGGACGATGGTGAGGAGGACTTGCTGGGCAGTCTGGAGCGGGATCTCGAGGGCTAGAAGCCCACGAGGAGGTTTGCTGCGCAACGATCCAGACGCGCTGCTGAACTGATTGCGGCGCCCGTTGCTGCTCGGGTTCGAGGCAATGATTGCGAGGGACTATGTGACATGTGCCTATAGTATTGGGCGGAAGAGGTGCACAGATTGCTGCTGGCTGTATTGATATTGTTCGAGGCCCGATGAGAGCCTATGAATATCTCCCTCTTGATGGCAGTTTCAGCACAGCTGCTGCGATCTAGCATGAATGGACTTGGTAATGTTGGATTATACATCTCGCATAGTGAAGCCCGTGCATGAGCTTATGTGTGGCGCTCAGCCACAGTACGCGAAGCTCGAGGCGACCACATACTTCCCATGCGCCAATCTCTCCCACCGCCTCCAGCAACTACACCTCCCCTCCTCACCTCTACCACCTCAACATGTCGTATCAACACAACGCCACCCGCAACGTCGATCTTACCAAGTCCGAGACCGAGCTCACCACAAACATCCGCAAAGCGACCTCCATCGAAGAGTCCGCGCCCAAGCGCAAGCATGTCCGACAATGCATAGTCTACACCTGGGACCACAAATCCAGCGCCAGCTTCTGGAACGGCATAAAAGTGCAACCCATCCAAGCCGACGAGATCCAGACCTTCAAAGCCCTCATTACAGTCCACAAAGTGCTGCAAGAAGGCCACCCCATAGCGTTGAAAGAAGCGCAGGCAAACGTGTCATGGCTGGAAAGCTTGATGCGTGGGACGAGCGGCGGTGTGATGGGTAGCGACGGAGCGAGGGGCTATGGCCCGCTGATACAGGAGTACATCTTCTACCTCGTGTCGAAGCTGCAATTCCACCGCAACCACCCGGAGTTCAACGGCACGTTCGAGTACGAGGAGTACATTTCGCTGAAGTCTATCAATGATCCGAATGAGGGGTATGAGACAATCAGTGATCTCATGAACTTGCAGGACCAGATTGATAGCTTTCAGAAGCTGATATTTAGTCATTTCCGGAGTGGGACAAACAATGAGTGTAGGATTAGTGCGCTTGTGCCGCTTGTGCAGGAGAGCTATGGGATTTACAAATTCATTACTAGTATGCTGCGGGCTATGCATACGACGCTGGGGGACGATGAGGCGTTGAGTCCCTTAAGGGGGAGGTATGATGCGCAGCATTACAGGCTTGTGAGGTTCTACTACGAATGCTCAAATCTGCGGTACTTGACTTCGCTCATCACTGTGCCGAAGCTGCCGCAGGACCCGCCGAACTTGCTGTCAGAAGACGAGAATGCGCCTGCGTTGCCTGCGAGACCGAGGAACGAGCCCGTGACAAAGCCGCGGGATACGCCACCTCCGAAGCAGGCCACGGACCCGGAGCCGATCAATGAGTTCTGGAAAAACGAGCAGGCTCGAGCACAGGATGAGTTCGCGGCGGAGCAGGCGAGGTTACAGGCACAGTGGGAAGAGTCGCAGCGACAACAACAGCAGCAGGCTTTGCAGGCACAGCGAGACTTTGAGGAGCAGCAGCGGTTGCAGGCCGAGCAGCAACGGTTGCAGTACGAGCAGTTGCAACGGCAGCAGTATGCAGATCAGACACAGGGCAGGATGGCGGAGCTAGAGCGAGAGAACTTGAATGCACGAGCGCAGTACGAGCGGGACCAGTTGATGCTGGAGCAATATGATCGACGGATGAAGGCGCTGGAAGGTGAGCTTGCACAGCTGAACGCGACGTTCCAGCAACAAGGTTCAAGTAAGGACGAGCAGATCCGAGCGCTACAGGAGCAGGTCAATACGTGGCGGACGAAGTACGAGGCGCTGGCGAAGCTGTACAGTCAGCTACGGCATGAGCACTTGGAGCTCCTGCAGAAGTTCAAGGGCGTGCAATTAAAGGCTGCGAGCGCGCAGGAGGCGATTGATCGGAGGGAGAAGCTTGAGCGAGAGCTCAAGACGAAGAATCTGGAGTTGGCGGACATGATCCGGGAGAGGGATCGAGCGTTGCATGACAAGGATCGGACGACTGGTGGGCATAGGGATGAGGTTGACAAGATCAAGAGAGAGTTGAGAATGGCGCTGGATCGTGCTGATAATCTTGAGCGAGGCAAGGGCAATGAATTGAGCGCGATGCTCTCGCGACACAACCGCGAGATTGCCGATCTGGAAGAAGCCCTCCGAACGAAGACCCGCTCCCTCGACGACGTCCAGATGCGTCTTGGCGAAGGCTCCTCAGACCTCGAGCGACAGCTCCGCGAAAAGGAAGAGGAGCTCGAAATTTACAAGCAAGGCATGGACACCACGCTTCTCGAACTCGCCGAGCTGCGCAACGGCAATGGCGAGACAGACAAAGCCATGGACGAGCAGATCGACGTAATGCTACTCGACAACATTCGCAAAATCACAGACATCATCGACTCGGTTCTGCAGTCCGGCGTGCAGCGTGTGGATGATGCGC
Organism: Cryoendolithus antarcticus; assembly: GCA_002077065.1. Classification (NCBI taxonomy): domain Eukaryota; kingdom Fungi; phylum Ascomycota; class Dothideomycetes; order Cladosporiales; family Cladosporiaceae; genus Cryoendolithus; species Cryoendolithus antarcticus. The sequence continues at coordinate 33,946 of NAJO01000065.1, forward strand.
TGTACGAGCTTGACAGCAGTATGCAAGCCGGAAACCAGAACGCCAGTGGTCCGTACGTTCTATCGCAGATTGAGAAAGCGCAGTCGAGCGCTATGGAGTTCAGCACAGCCTTCAACAACTTCATCGCCGACGGCCCGAACGCCACACACGCAGAGGTTATCAAAGCAGTGCACACCTTCTCCGGCGCCATCGCAGACGTGCTATCGAATACGAAAGGTCTCACACGTTTCGCAGCAGATGACAAGAAAGCCGATCAGCTCGTCGCATACGCCCGTCGCAGCGCAAGCAGTACGGTCGACTTCTTCCGTGGCATCATGTCGTTCCGGCTAGTCGATTTGGAAGACTTGCAGAAGACCGACGTGGTGATCAATAAAAACAACGATGTCCAAATCGCGCTGAACAACCTTTCCAAGCTCGCCGACGCCATCGCGCCGAATACGAAAGTCAACACCAATTCTGGCAACCTTGAAGAGCTCGTTGATCGCGAGATGACGAATGCTGCGAAAGCGATTGAAGACGCTACGGAACGGCTGACGAAGCTGATGAACAAGAAGCGCGATCAGTATAGCTCGTACGAGCTCAAGGTCCACGATGCCATTCTGGAAGCCGCTATCTCGGTTACGGGCGCTATTGCGCAGTTGATCAAGGCTGCTACGGCTTCGCAGCAGGAGATCGTCGCGCAGGGACGAGGGAACAGTATGAGCAAGACGGCGTTTTATAAGAAGAACAATCGCTGGACTGAGGGGCTGATCTCTGCCGCCAAAGCTGTCGCACGGTCTACGAATACTCTGATCGAAACAGCCGACGGAGTAATCTCTGGTCGCAACAGTCCTGAACAGCTCATTGTCGCTTCTAATGACGTAGCAGCTAGCACTGCGCAGCTCGTCGCTGCGTCGAGGGTGAAGGCGAGCTTCATGAGCAAAACCCAGGAGCGGCTTGAGGAGGCTTCGAAGGCTGTTACAGGCGCGTGCAGGGGATTGGTCAGGCAGGTGCAGAGTATTATCGAGGAGAAGAGGAAGAGGGAAGATGGGGAGGAGGTCGATTATGGGGCCTTGGGAGGGCATGAGTTCAAGGTTCGGCAGATGGAGCAGCAGGTGAGTTTACTTCTTGGAGTGTGGTGTGGTCGGGTGAAGAGATGGTGTGCTGACTATGTGACTAGGTCGAGATTCTGCAGTTGGAGAATGCGCTTTCGAGTGCGCGGCATAAGCTGGGGGAGATGCGGAAGATCTCGTATCAGGAAGAGGACTAGATCGACACGGTCATCCTGGTCGGTCGACTGTCACTGCTATGTATATAGAAGATCAATACAGCATTGCTCGTTGGCAATGCAGCTCTCGCGTCCAGCACAGGCTGCCTGTTACCGAAATTTTGATTTTGCGGATGGCGACAAGCGAAGTGTGGCAGCAGCTGTCATATCGCTTTCCTCGCATCGATATTTGAGTTGCCTACAGCCACGAGGCAAAGAAATATCGATACTACGTCGCTCAATACTCGAAGGTAAAGGGTGGGCTCACATACCGGCTTGGGTGCTTGTATGGGCGCAGCATGTGCACTATGTATGTAAGGAGCTCGCGTATCGAAGCAGAGAACGAGTAGGGAGCTGGCCGTGATCTGCTGCCTCCCGACGCCCCACTCGCTATCGACACGAGGGGGCACTTGCGCGCCCGTGCTAGTCGTCAGTGTTATAAAGCAATCTAAGGTGCCGATGGTGAGCTTGCGAGATGTATGAAACATCAGATTCCTCTGACTCCGAATCCATAGTCGGCCACGCCGTCGCCGACCTCTCCCAAGTTGTTTCCCTCGTTGCTGCCTGTTGAGGGACCGAACTCCAGGTGTGGTTTCCTCCTCTACCGTCCTTGTCCGCATCAAAATGCTGGTGACGTCGCCCATTGAACCATCTACGCTTGTCGCTGTCCCAGGTGGACTTCTCTTCCACCACCTCCATATTAGCCAGCGCGAAGTCGTACAGGAACTCTGGGCTCATATTGGCGCCGTATCGCTTGAGCCAGCTTGGACGCAAGACTGCCACCATGCAGTCCACCAGCACTTTGCGGACTGTGCACGCTTGGGTTTGGCAGCCACTGCGTCGTCATCACTGACGTCTCGGGCGCGCTTCTGGCCTACTAAGCTGCTTTTCGATGCCCACGGTAGCGGTGCGCCACGGGCTCGTAAGCGTGGCATTGCGGACGCTGTGTTCTGGTTCGACGGACCAGGTGCAACACCTTCACAACTGCGAGCTTCTGTGCATGTGTTCACTGAGAGTGGTAGACGCGACGAACGCGCCGCCAGCACGAGCCAGCACGCGAATCATCGTTCCAGATTGGGTTCAGAGTTGTGGTTTCCTGATATCTGCCATAGATCAGAGTCTTCACGGGTCACTTGCGCCTTGGTCTAACGACGCCGCTGAGACTACAGCGCCATTGACAAGTCATAGATGATGCCAAAGCTCGTACTGGCTCAACAATTAATGCGTCAACGACGGCAATGCAGAGCAGTGAACCAAAGTGAAGTCGCGGTGACTACGCATGCCAAGCCGGCCCTATCCTTCGGATCTTGCCGCCGCTGAGCCCCGCCACGCCCGCGCTGGTAATCTCGACTTCGCAGCCTTACTTGACGTCTTCACATACAAGACGCACACAAGACACCAACACCTCGAACAATCTCCACTCCACGCATATCCACCTTTACTACCCAGACCCGAATCCAGGGAATCATTCGACCGAACTTTTCCACTCAGCAATTCAAGAGACAGCAACGCGCGTCTTATATGTCCGCTACAATCGAAAACCTCAAGTCCTTCGGTGAGTACAAGGCTGTTGGCTTGTCGCCACAACGGGAGACCATCATCTGATGACTGGAGATCTGCGCGACGCGACGGTGACCTTGACACCGCAAGCTCTTATTATTGTGATGGTGGACTTTATGTTGAAAGAGGGGGTCTGAGGCGGCGCGATAAGGCGGACTCTCACCCAGTCACACTTACTAACATACCTCCTCACAGACCCGTTCGCCGAAGCGGATGAAGACACAGGCGAGACTAAGCAGTCTCAAAACTACATCCATATACGCATCCAACGTACGTCCCTTTCCCATCCCTCCCTTGCTCAACCCCACCATTTTCCCAACATCGCCTTACTAACAGTACAATTACAGAGCGCAACGGCCGTAAGACTCTAACCACAGTCCAAGGCTTGCCCAAGAAGTTCGACCAGAAGAAAATCCTCAAGGTGATCAAGAAGAAGTTCGCTTGCAATGGCACCATCGTAGCGGACTCTGAGATGGGTGAAGTCATCCAGTTGCAGGGCGATCAGCGCAAGGATGTGCAGGAATTCTTGACGGATAAGAAAGAGGGGTTGGGCCTTGAAGGGACGCAGGTCAAGGTGCATGGTTTCTAAGAAGCTGTGTGTACCGCTCACTCGCTTCGCGGGTTCGCTGGCTGGCTGGACAACACAGCTTTCGGCTGCGGTGCGATCAGGCGCCTAGCTGAGCAGGGTCAGCGCGAGATGGTGAAGCCTGGGAAGCGTGATGCTATTGATCTGATAACAGTCGAGGCATGGGACTGACCTACGATCACAGAATGAGCATAGCAGACGGGGGCCGGTTTTAGAGTGTAGCTTTACTATTGCAAGCAGGATCACTAAAGATGGTTGCATTGTGCTCTGTGATCCGCAACTTTTCACACTCTGCTGAGATCCTACATCCTCGACCGTATCATGATCGCAAGCACGTATCATGATCGCAAGCACAAGGTGTGTCCGCATTGACCGGCACTGCTAATGTACACTTCTATGCTTTTCGCCACATGTTATGCTACAGCCACGAATCCTCTCGCTCATCTCACCTCCTTCACCCCGTTAACGCGCCCTGAGCCGCACTCTTCATCTTCCTCGCGTCCTCCCTCTTCAACCTCGCCAAAGTCATCTCGTCCGCAAAACCCCAAAGTCCCCACTCCCCCACCCTAGCCTTTCGCCAAACCTTTTGCAGCACAACATACTCCACCACCTCCTTCACCTCCGGCTTGCCCAGCACAGCCACCTCCTCCACCATCTTCCCGCCCGCCCCTCTCTTCGCAGTCTTTTTCAAGTTCTGCAGACTCTGCCGCGTATGGAGTCGCACGACAGCTTGCAGATTCCAGTTGTCGCGCTGCGCGGTCTTGTCGGAGGAGCTGGAGGGGAGGAGGATGGGTTTGTACGAAACTAGCTTCGGGGATGATAGGGTCGCGAGCAGGTGCCAGGACGTGGTTGTATTTGGTTCACGAGTTGCGAGGCGGGATTTCAGGGATGAAAAGATACCCTGGGAGAGGTTGGATTGAATCGGCGTGAGATCGCCGGCCGCGAAGGCTGTGAGGGTGCGAGTGTGGAGGTCTTGGGCTAGGGCTGGGATGCGAGATAGGTGGAGGCGAGGCCGGGGCTTTCGGGTCATGAAGCGGAGTTGATATGTGCTGATTGGGGTTGTCAGTCGCTGATGCCGCATGCTGCTTGTGCGTGTACTTTGGGAGGTTACTCACGCGATCCATTCCCAGAACCGGGTATATAGCCATCTCTTCCGGATTGTCCAATTGTAACGCTCACGTGGGTTCCGCGGTAGAATGAAGGTGTCCGGCAGAAGGCCAATGTCGTCTGGAAATTGGCCACTTTGTAGCATAGTTTGCTCTTGCTCCTTGCGGGCGCGTGACATGGACTGCTGGGCAGGTTGCTTCATGGAGGGCTTGACCAGTGTTTGAGCGCTCTTGTGGCGACATGCTGACGTCGAGAAGTCGGACGAGGCAGAAGGTATGCGCCGTGGACGGTGGTGGAGGGGGTCATAGGTGGAGGTACTCTCGACAAAGCGGTGGAGGCATTGCGGTCGCTCGAGCTGCGAATGGCGCGACGAAAGCCTCAAGGGCAATGTGATGGAGCGAGACATCCTCCTCTAAAGATTTGCAGTGTGGGCAAGATGTAAATACACATAGTCTCAAAAGACATGGTCGATCTTCAACTTTCCCTCGGAGATTCCCGATCGGGAATGCATCTGGGCCATGGCGTTTCGCACGTACTTAAGTATCTATGTAATCTCATCTCCCGTAGTCAGGCTAGAGCAAGTCACAGCCTTGATCGAGAGCACGCGCGTCCGGTGTGAGTACGTAGTCTGCCCTCTACGAACTCCCCGTTTCTCCAGAGATCTTGTTCACGAGAGCTCAGTACCGTTGATGCACTGTCTCGCCAACTCGATGGAGCCAAGGATACTCGCATCCACTCTATTGCTTGATCATTCGGTACCTGAGTGATGTACCCGCGCTACAAGTATCGTCGGCGAACGCAGCTCAAACGTTTTGCTTGGATTGTCCTGGTTCTTGCCACTCTCTGGACAGCCGTGGAGGTGTTCTTCGTCCGCAAGGCCCTCCATCATCGTGAGGAAACACCTATCGAACTCTCAAGCCAACGCATCTTCATCACAGCACTCCACTGGAACAATGAGCCTATTCTCCGGACGCACTGGAATAAAGCAATATACGAACTCGTTCAAGTCATCGGCAAAGATCGGGTCTTCGTGTCCTTGCAGGAAGGTGGAAGCTTCGTCGACGACACGAAGGGAGCTTTGAGGGAGCTGGACTTCTATCTTGGTGAAATTGGTATTAGACGAAAGGTAGTTATCGACGATGTGCTGCACACTGATATCCTGGACCATCGCCCAGCGGACGTGGAGCCAGGATGGATCAAAGCCGCAAACGGGACTTTGCAGCTGAGACGAATCCCTTTTCTGGCGAAGCTACGCAATCAGGCTTTAGAGCCATTCTATGAGTTGCTCGAAAAAGGAGAGACCTTCACCAAGATCCTGTTCCTCAATGATGTGGCTTTCAGTGTGCGTCTCGCCTTGCCCTTTCCATATCTTTTCCTTCCACTCATCTCCTCCAGACATCGCAAATTAAAGCCCTGCTCAATACGAATGGCGGACAATACGCTGCTGCGTGTGCACTAGACTTCGCGAAGCCACCAGCATTCTACGATACCTTTGCGCTTCGAGACTCCGAGGGACATGAAGCTATGATGAGTAGGTGGCCGTACTTTCGCGGGCGAGAGTCGAGACAGGCGATGAAGAAGAACCAGCCCATACCTGTCAAGAGCTGCTGGAATGGTGCAGGTATGGGAAAAGGTCCATGATATAGTTGATGACGATACTGACAATTTACAACAGTGCTAATGGACGCCGCACCATTCTATACCGCTGTTGACAGGTTCGCCTTCCGTGGCATTTCCGACGATCTGAGTCTACATCATGTCGAGGGCTCCGAATGCTGTCTCATACACGCCGATAACCCCCTTTCGCAGAGTCGAGGCGTCTTCCTCAACCCAGCAGTGAGGGTCGGCTACAACGCTTCAGCATACGGCATCGTCAATCCACCTGGTAGTGCGCCATGGCTCAATGTCTTCGATATCGTCCGAGGATCATGGGAGAACCGGATCAGGCGCTGGTTCTGGACGGACTACTTCGTGCGGTCGAAGATTGCTGGTAGGCTACAGAAGTGGGCCAGTGACGGTAGGAGACGTAATGAGGTAGGCGCTGACTGTCTGATCGATGAGACTCAGGTTGTTAGCTGGAACGGATGGGCGCATCTCTGAGCCAGGGCGATGCTCCAAGTACGAGCTGTGTCTGGCCACCTCGACCGTTACCGACAGCAAGAGTGTATCTTACTTTCTATTGCCCTACGTGCGGTCGAATGCACAGCGTCATCGTGTAGTATTGAGCGTTAGTCTTTCCTCCTACTACACAAAGCGCCGTTCATGCCACGGCCCCCTGCTGCTTCGTGCCACAGTCTGCGCTTTGTCCTGCACCTTCACCAAGCGCCTTGGTGAGCTTCGCGGATACAATCAGCACTGCGGCGTTGGCATTGCGGAAGCGACGCTGCTCTTGCGGCTTCCCGGCATAACCTTCAATGAAGATCTGCACAACATCCGCAACAGCGCGAGTAATCTTCATGCGATCAAGAAAGTGCTTGGCCAGATCCTCGATCTTTTTGCGGTTCTCGGTAGTTTCGATATTGTCGGGCAACTTTCCCTGATCGCGCATGTCAGTGAAACGCACACTACCAGCCATGCAGCACGAAGTACCTTGTTGCGCATAGCTGCGGAGACGACTGCCTCATGCTGGAGGAAGAAGCGCCATTCCTCGCTGCTCAGGACCGCGCGCATCGCGATTTCGCCGCTCGCCATAACAGGAAACATGTTCGCTTCGACGCCAGCGGTATTTTCTTTGATCTCTTGGATGTGTTCCGGCGTGAGTGGGATTGGCTCGTACTTCGCCATTACTTGAATGGACGTTAGTGCGGTTTGCTACGATGAAATGAGAAGTCTGCTGCTCACTTCCGATCGGTACTCTTCGCGTGTATGAGCTTCACTGGAGGTGACTGGTGGGAGCGACGAAGCGTGGAATTACTAAACTAGTCAGTCAGGTATCGTAGGCGACCAGGGCTAGGAGCTCTGCTGGTACAACTTACTTTTTGAAGCTGATCGATGTGCAATATGATGCTGAGAACTTCACTGCCGTGAGTAAAGAAGTGAGGGTGCAAATGAAGTCAGAAATCGAAGGAGTATGAGCACGGACAATCCACGAGTTTTGCCCTGCCACGAACGGAAGGAACCATCCTGAGTCGTGCTGATGTGGTGTACAATGGCAGTCGTACACCCCAACGACTAGAGTCTACATTCGCCGTCCTTTCGCCCACTTCAGTCCACGGCCTCTGCACTGGACTCCTCCGCTGGCGTAACATCCACAGCCTGATCCTGAGCTGCAGTTTCTATGGCCTCCTTGATCTTCTGGTCCGCTTCAAGAAGTCGCTCGGCGATCGCCATCATCTCAGTCTGCATTCCACGATCGATGCTCAGTGCTTCGATCATAGTTTGGAAATCTCCAGCGACCACCTGTGTCTGCTCCGCATGCATTCTGATCCTTGGAATCCCTGCCTTCATCTCGCCAAGGATCCCAGCCGATTTAGCTCTCTCAAGAACCTCTGCCTGTATTTCCGCGTTAGTACCCACCAAGTATGCAGCGAGTTGGCCCACGATACCGGATTGCGCAACATGCTCATGATCGCGGTTTCATGTTCGATGTGGTACTTCCAGCCCTCGCCAGTGTAAAAGCTGCGGATCTCTAGCAGACGATCTTCGAAACTGCGTCTCAGTTCTGCGATGGCGGCTTCAGCTCGGGCTCGCGCAGCCTGGACTTCCGCCTCCGTCGCGGTGGGTTCTGCTTCGCTCTGCAGATTTTGTCGTGCAAGTCGGGCTGCAAGTCTGCAGCCGCGAATCGATCCTCATCCATGAGTCTGTGAAGCGTTAGTGCAGTACATAACGCCAACGAAGATTTCAGATCCTTACATCTTGCGAGAGTATTGCGTATGGTGGTAAGAGACCCTGGAATGACAGTGACCGCGCCAGGTCAGTACGGACCAAGGTGCCATCCGTTACATGAGCTCAACGACAAGCGTGTCCGGCACATTCGCTTGGACCGGCAATCACATGAAACATGGAAACTTCTGGACTGACGGAGTGACAACAAGAGTCAACGTGTCCATGACTTGGGGAGAGCAACGCAGGAGGGCTCAGCGGCATCGATGAACTCCTACTGACTGTACTCTCTATCCCACTGATGCCGTTCGCCAACCCTCATTCGGTGAATTTGTTATCCACGAGATAGACATACTGACGATCTCCACACTCACAGCAGCCAGGCTCGGCTACATGTACCTGCGTTCCACCGCACTGTCAAGCCACCTCCATTAACGCCAAGATATCACTCATACAGCATCAACCAGAGATGCTCAACATGGCGATGCGTGGCAGGACCAAGGCCGGCGGACCAGTCTCTGCGCCTATGCTTGACGCCGTACTAATTCTTTGGCCCATATCGACAAGGCCCCCGACTAAGTGGACGATGCAACCGTTTCCTTCGGTGGAGCCTTCGATTCGTACTTCAACAGACTCGAAACCATTTCGCCGAGCTTGATGATGGTCGAGATGATCTCCTCCGCTCTGAGCTTCGCCTCGTCATACTCCCGAGCTGTCTGTTCCTGGACAATGGAGATCGCTGCAAGAAACTGTCAGTGAACTATAGTAAGGAGCTCGAGCATGTTCGGAGTACCTGTTTGTGGAGTATCGCTAGAATTCGTTCTTCGTTGTTGATGAAGTCGATCCAAGGTTGAATCGCAATGATGTGCTTGATCGCCGCTTCGATGTCTATTGTTACCACCTTGCGAGCGGATCGAAGCGCCTCGATCGCTGCCTCATTATCGCCAATGCGGGTTTCGAACACCACGATCTTCCTGCTCAGCGCTCGAAAGAGGAGGACATCCGCATCGATCTGCGCCTCTAGCGCAGCGGTTTCCATGTCGCTGATTCTGTTGCTCGTCAGCTCAGTGTTAGTGATGGAGCGCCGAATGGCGTAAAGCCCCGAGCTTACAGTCCCTGTCGTCTGGTGCTCGATCTGTATATGAGGGCATCCTGCTATGGCGTGCTGCTTACTAGTGGACCAGTGTTGAGGTCCCGATGGCGCGTTGCTTTATGGTGAGGTAAGGTAAGATTCTAACAGTCATTGAGTGTCTGACAGACCCGGCGAGCAGCTGTTGCTTTATGCATGCCATTGTCCGCCGCGAGAACGTGCAATCATGTGCGCTTTCGTAGCCAGCCCCCCTAGTGACTGAGTGAATTTAAGCAATGAAGCCGCTGAATGGTACCGAAAGGAAGCAATGGATGTGCACCTTGGATTTGACAATGCGCAATACCCTACCGACTACATAAATCCCAATATCCTCAGGATGGTCATGTACGACACACGATTCTCGGCGACTCCTTTAACCGCAGCAGCATGCGTGTTCGCTAGCCCAATCTCCTCGCCAGCCCGCAGCAAGTCAGCAGTCAAAGCAATAATCTCCTTCTGCTTTTTCGTTTCGCCAATATGATACTCTATCACCGTCCGAGCCTTCGCAGCAAGTTCCGAGATGTCCTTGGCAAGCCCACGCCAGTACATAACGATGTCTTCGTGTAAATCTCACGCTGCGTGCAGAAGTTAGCCTGTGAGTTAGCGGCCTCGAAGCGACTGGGAGCTACTTCATTGCAGACGATCTGCGATACCATGGTCCGTTCGTCGACCCAAATGTACCATTCTCTGCTGGAAAGTTCGCGCTGAATAGCCTTCAGCAAATTTGCCATTGACTTGTCAATGTCTTCATCCAGCCTCTTGATCTCGACTTCATGTTCGGCCTCCGCTTTGGCTTCTAAGTCGGCATGTTTGCCGTCGGATACATCTGGTTGTGCCATGTTGACGACGGCTTTTCCTGTCAGTGCTGTCTCTGCTCTGCCACAGCCCGGACTGACTTACAGCTCACTCACTCGGTTCGCTCCCGATGACGACGGAAAGCGTGGATTTGCAACTCAAATGTTCGATGCTGGAGGCCTCTTTCTTGTGAGTAGTCTCGGAAGTAGATCCTCGATTCTAGGGGACGAGTGCAGGAAACAATGGATAGAGACGCGACGAGATCGGGATAAGCGATGACCAGCTTACCATAGTGTCCATTTTGCTGATTTCGGAGTTCATGGTGGGTCAACAGACGCTGCGTCTTCTTGCGAATTGCTGCACTCGACTTTACTATGACATTGATGCTGACCAGGAAAGTCGACATGATCGGTCAGAACGGTCTACAAAGCGCTTTCATGTCTCGATAAAAGGAACTACAGACCCCAATGATCTGGCTGAGTGGTTTGTCCAGAGTGCGGTGAGAACGTTAGAGGAGACCATCGGTATGCATCAGAGCAGACAAACATCAGGTCTGCATTCGCCGATCAGTGCCAAGCTTTCCACATCTCGATCTTTCTCGATGCTAGCGCGATCGACTTTACTTCGACGTCAGGTACCATGACGCAGGTCTGACCATCTCCACCCCGTCGCAACGGCCATTGCGCCGTATAGTGGCGCACTCTGAATGTAAGTCTAAGTAAGCTTTGCTGTCCTTCAACCTGGGTTCATGCTCTCTCTCTGTCGCCATCGTTCACCCAAGATATCCATCTTCCACGGCTCCCTTGTACGCTCATCAAAGATGTCCAAACACGCCCGCTCCCCGAGCTCAGACGATGTCCTCAGACATCCGACTACGAAACGAGCAAAGGAGATAGACAAGAGTCCCCCAATGACCCTTCTCGAAGAGGCTCTTACCAAGAACAAAGGCGACCACAAGCCTCGCAATGTCCTGCATTGGTTCCGCGCCAAGGACCTCAGGCTAGAAGACAATCGCGCCCTCCACGCCGCGGCGCAAAAGGCCAAGGAAGGCAAAGGCTACCTCCTAGCAATGTATCTGCACTCCCCTAAAGACCTCGAGTGGCATGGGACAAGTCCCGCGCGCACAGATTTTATCATGGAGAACTTGCGGATCATGCAAGATCAGCTGCAGAAACGCCACATCCCGCTTGCGATCGTAACAGCCGCCGAGCGCGGCGAGAAAGCTGCCAAAGTCATGGAGTTCGTGCAGGAGCACGACATCTCGCACATGTACGCGAACATCGAATACGAGGTAGATGAGCTTCGACGAGATATCAAAGTCGCGAAGCTGGTACAAGCCGAGAAGGAGGTGTCATTCGAAGCACTGCATGATCAGACCGTGATAGTACCTGGGGAGTTGAAGACTGGAGCTGGAGGGCCGATGAAGGTGTTCACGCCTTATCATAAGGCTTGGCTAGCTGAGACGAAATCGGAGCCAAGTCTGCTTGATACTGTGCCTGTGCCCGAGGAGAATGATAAGAAAGCCGCGAAGGAGTTCAAGAAGCTGTTTGACACGAAGGTGCCGAGTCTAGCGGACTTGCCGGATAGCAAGCAATTCGAGGGTACGAAGGAGAGGGACCAGATCCGGAAGCTGTGGCCTGCTGGGAATGCAGCAGGGATGAAGCGACTGGGAGACTTTCTGCAGAAGAAGATCGGAACATACGCGGAAGACAGGTCGAACCCTGCGCTAGATCCAGGTAGTAGGCTTAGTGCCTACTTCTCCACTGGTGTCGTGAGTGTAAGAGAAGTACTGAAGAAGACGAAGGAATTCAACAAGAACAAGCATTTCGATGCAGGCGACGCCGGCGTAGCGTCTTGGGTGCGAGAGATCGGTCAGTCTGCCAGTACCCACTGTGCCCACATACACACTAACGAAATCCAGTCTTCCGCGAGCACTACCGCCAAATCATGGTAGTAATCCCTCACAACTCGCTCAACCTCCCCCAAAACATGAAGTTCGACAACGTCCAGTGGGAAGACGACCCAGACGGCCTCCAAAAGTGGTACGACGGTACAACAGGTGTCCCCTTCATTGACGCTGGCATGCGCCAGCTAAACGCCGAAGCCTACATGCACAACCGCCTCCGCATGAACACCTCGTCCTACCTCCGCGCCAACCTCCTCATAGACTACCGCAGAGGTGAGCGCTGGTTCGCAGAGAAGCTAATCGATTGGGACTTGTCGAACAACACGCAAGGCTGGGAGCCGAGCTACACGGTCTTCAACCCTGTCGTGCAGGCCGAGAAGTGCGACCCAGATGGCGATTACATCCGCAAATGGGTTCCGGAGCTAAAGGGCGTGAAGGGCAAGGCTGTGTTTGCGCCGCATGCGAGATTGAGCAAGGTGGAGTTCGAGAAGTTGGGGTATCCCAAGCCGCATGTCGATTATACGGAGAGCGCGGCGAGGGCGAAGGCGAGGTACAAGGCTGATTTGGCGGATGCACCGGATCCTTGAGGCAGCTACTGTGCGTCTCGAGCATCTGCGTTCGGGGGGGCAGGTGGAGGCTGTTGTGCATTCATGGCGATACGTTCAAAGCCAGTTCGCCGTTTGCTGAGATGCGCCTTGAATCCTGTCACTACACCGCCGGTAACAGGGCAATCGACCACGATAGCCCGTCGCGTTGACGAGTTCATATCGTCAGTCTCTCTCCAGCGACAGGCTCCTCAGATGGTCGACGCGGGGGAGAAGGTGCGACCGGCATTGCATGGCGGCGAGCCTCGAGTAGCAGGCGTACACCAACACAAGCTACTTTGGCAGGAACAATCGACAGAGATATTTTCAGCCTAGACCAAGGCACAAGGAGAGATCGGCGTAAAGCCACTTCCATTCACCGCATAACAACAATACATTGTTCTCGCTACTGTTCACGCTACTGTCAACGTGAGTTTGCTATCATTCTCCTTGCTGCTCATACTCTCAATATCACATATTAAACCACACGCCGCCGCCGAGAAACGCACACGCCGAGACAATGTTTGTCTTGCTCCTTCCTCATTCGTCCTGCGCTATACACTCACACGATCTAGGGTTAATACCTGGCCCCAAGAACAGCTCCTAGCAGCCACAGAGGCGCTAGTCTACAGATGAGAACCTGATCTACGTTATGGCACAGAGATCACGCGCGTTATTGCAGAACGAGTACGCTCTATTCCCTATTTGCTTACATGGCCTCAAGCATCTTTGCTGACCTGCTTGATCAGACGAAGGGCATAGCCGCAGCCGAGACTTCGGAAGAACACCACCGCCTTGGCGAGCAACCTGGCAGAGCTATCAAATGCGCTTACGATTTGCGGATGGATGTGGCGACTATTGAGGCGAATGTAGTGGAGATGACTGGGGCTGATGGGAAGGGGAGGGAGTGGGAGGGGGTGGCGAGGCAGAGGCTCAAGAGGGTTTGGGAGAAACTGAGGCAACTGAAGAAGTTGAGTGCGAGGGAGGATCAGGCGATTAAGGAGGGGGAAAAGGTAAAGCAGGGAGCGGAGGAGTTGTGCTGGTGTTGTGGGGTGATGTGAAGGCGGTGGATTGAGGGGGTAGAGGGATTTGGACGGGCATGAACGACCTAGATGCGCAATTCAATATCAGTCAGCGTAAAGGGAGTATCTCTTACTCTCAGATGCCTTACCTTCGTCTACCGCTCCTAACTGTACTCACTACAGACAATGTAAGCCTAACCCCTTTCCGACGGCCTAGTAATTTCCTCCTGACCGTCTACAGGTCTCCTTCCCGCTACGTCCGCGAATACCACGAAGCTCTCCTCTCAGCCACAGAATGTCTGCTTAGTAGCTGCGCCGAAAAAGTGAAAGATAGCCCTCGCACAGCTCACACCCTCCGGCATCGCGTTGGTCTCCCGATCCCTACGACCTCAGTAGCCTGATACTAATTGATGAGCTCTTGAAACAAGCTCAAAGCAGCAGCGAAAACCAATGATTGAAGAGAAACCGTGCGAGTGCGGGTGCGGAAAGCGTATGATACGCACAACGCGCTCCGAATAGTCGCCCATCAAGCGAAGGCGCACTGTGACTGCACACGAGATTCCAAGGCATGGACCGGCAACGAGCCGAGAGTAAGGGCAGTCTGGTTCAAGACCAAGGAACTACTTGCATTGAGTAGTGAGTTGGACAAGGCGTACGAGAGTGGACTGGAAAGGGATTGCTGGGAACAGCTTAGGTATACGATGGGGCAGGTGAAGGCGAGAGTGAAAAGGGGGGTGGTGAGGGCTGATGTGATGGCGTCGTTGTCTGCGTGCTCATTGCCCAACGCATCTCTCTGGCTGACATAATTCTTTTGACCCAATGCCTCAGTCCAACCCGTTACCCGTCGTATCATACACGTCGTTTCCTTCTCCAATCTCCTCACCGGTAACGCCCGCTAGTGATACAATGCCGTTTCCTCCTCTTTGCCCCTTGACGACTGCAATCAATCAAACCCACCCGGCATCTTCTTGTCCTTCGCCTGCTGCTCCATCCTCCGTACCCGTTCCAGCACAGCCGACGGTCTCCTCTCGGGTGCTGGTGGCTTGACTTCGCCACTAGCTGGCGCGACAGGAGGCACAGGCTCGTTCAGAATCGGTATACCTGTCGCACTCAATTCCGGCGTATCTAGCGCTGATGCACCGCCGGTGGTCGGAGCATCATCAGAGGGCTGCGGTGGCGGTATACCCCGTGCTTCATCCGGAAGCTCTGGGTCAGTTTTTGGGACACTTGAGATCGCGAGACCTTTTGGCGCCTCGGCCGGTGCCTCATGGTTCGTGGTAATGGCGTCCAGATCCTTGGGCATAGGGTCGGCGTCCAGTGAAACTGGAACTGATTTGCTGATACTCATCGACTTTCGATGACTCCGGAAGACCTCAAGCAGTCTCTCCTCTGGCTCCGGCTTCGTCTCCGTCGGCACTGCTTCCACACCATCTCCAGTCACATCCTTCGGCTCCAACGCGCCCTTCGCCTCCGCCGCCTCCGCCTCCGGGATGCCCTCCAAGCTTGGCCTTACAGCCTCAACCCTCGGCGTCCCAACCCTCGCCCCTACGTTGGGCACAACCCCACCCCCAACCCTAGCCCAAAACATCTTTTCTCTGAGTCTGACGGCCTCCTCCCACGCGCCCATCTCGCCAACCTCGCCTTGAGAAACCCGCCAATGCCCTTCCCTGATCATGCGCAAGAAGCTGACTAGCTCGGCACTACTCCTCACCCGACCAAGGCAGAACTCGCAAAGCGGGTATCGCTGCGCTGAGTCCTCTTCGCTGACTCGAAACCGATGTCGTCGTACGTACGGTTCCGCTTTGCGAGCTTCGCCACATAGCGCGCAGGCGAAGATGGGGCCATAGAACTTGGTCTGCGGACTGAAGGGCTCAATCGCCAGGGTCCCTGCGAGGAGTGCAGAGGCTACGCTGCGACGCGAGAGGAAGGAGAGGCCTGGTGCGAGGTCTAGGCGGAGGGTCGGCTCGATGTCTTCGGTCTGCACGCGCTTGTAGAATTTGGAATCCTTGAGAGGCGGCTGCGAGGCGGCGAAAGTGGCGGATTGGGGACTTGAATTTGTGGAGAAGGAAAAGGCGCCTGGTAGGGCAGGAGAGGATGTGCTGAGATTGGTTTGACTGCTGGAGGTCAGAGGCGGCTGCGTGGTGTTGCTGCTGTTTGCGCGGGAGTGACCGAGAGCTATGCGTGATGTCTTCAGTAGGTCGAGGAAATCTGTGTACGCTGCTACATCGTTTCGGAGGACAGGTGTGAGCAATTGTTTGTAGTGGAGTGGGTGCTCTGGGTTGAACTCGGCGGGTTGGGTAGCGTTGGGAGAGAGCTGCATGGAGTCAAACGTTGCAGTCCCGGCGTGTATGGGTGTGGACGGCATGCTGTCTAGCCGTGTGTCGATGTCGCCTCGTTCTGACATCTTCTCCATAGTGAGCTTCAGATCTTGCAACTGCTCCTGCTGCGATCCTAGCAGTACCGAGTTATCTTCGATTTGACTTCTCAGCTGTGCCACCTTCTTCTCTGCCGCTTCCGTCTCCTTCCTTGCAGCCGCCACCATGGTATTCGCCTCCTCGAACAGCGCAGTAGTCAGACTCTCCAGCTCGCCCTCTGTCTGGCGTCTTGAGTTCTCCGCCTCTTCTCTCGCAGCCTTCTCTTTCGCCAAGTCCGCTCGCAGCGCCTCCATAGTCTTCTCGATCTCGTTCTTCCGCACAAAGATTCCATTTGCGATCATGTCGTCAATACTCTTCTTCTCGGCTTTCACCCGTGCGTGATCCCGTTTCATCAGATCCAGTTCATGTCTCGTGACTTGCAGTGTATCATCCAGGTTCGTCTGATAGTTGATCGAGTTCACCAGCTTTGTGCTTAGCATTGCGACCTCCTGGCTCAAGTCTGGTTGGCTGCCCTGCCTCTCGTCTGTGCTGTGAGCCCTGTGCACAGGCGAGGGTGTCCGCGTGTCCATGACGTGCTCGTCGCGCATACTGCTCACGGGATGCTGCATTGCTACGGCTGCCATGTTGATATCCTGACTCGCGGTGGAAATCGGTCTCGCAAGCGCAGGGGTTGCAGGCACAAGATTCTGTCGTGTCACCGGGCGGGAAGACGAGGATTTGGGGAAGCCATTTGCCCAGCTCAAGTGGGCGACCAGAAAGCTGAGGAGTGATCTGAGTGACTTGTGATTGGAAGACGGGAGATTGATCTGTCACTCACTCTGCCAGAATGAACACACGCGCAATTGACTTTCCCCGAGGCGCTTCTTACGACTGTGGCGGCGGGAAGGGCCGCGGGAGGCCGTTGACAACGCTTCTTTGTAATGGGGTTGTTCGGGAAACACGTGAGTGGAAAGATCGAGAGCTATTCTGGAATGTATACAATGGGAAGGGGAGGATTCGATCGGATATGCTCGTCAGAGTCAACACGCGCGACGCACCCATGGCAGAGATCATTACATTGACAGCGCCAAGACTGGAGACCCCTGCGGAGAGCGGGCGCTCATGGCAACGGCGGCGGTTAACTTAGATTTGACGGCAAGTTGTTCAGCATCTCTATACCTCTTCCGTCTTGAACCCCTCGACAGAACTATGTCGCTTGCTCCGGGGGCGTCCACCTCGCTGAGTCCCACTGACCTTCATCTGCCCACTGCAGCAAGCTTCGGCCTCGAGGCTGTATAATGATATGCTTCCCTCTCTGATGTCGTTAGTTCTCCCTGAACATGACCGCTGTGGGTGCGCCCGAGAGATGAGTCGTAGTAGCCCTTGTGTCTGCCAGCTAGAAAACCATCGAAGAGCATTCGCGACGCAGAAATCACTGGTGCTCTACAGCCATGCGCCGCAGAGCCGTCCGACCAATGATAACCAGCTGGGTCACACGTGGTGTCCACTGGAGAAGGGAGCAAGATACTCGAGGACCACCGAGTCTTTCTTACTCTCGAAATGATACCGATCGGTCGAGGTGTCGTGCACAGTGAGCTCACGAAGTCCTGTGAGCGAGCGCAACACCGCCTCTACCACCCGATCTGCTCTCTCGACGCACGGCTTCACTGCGCTGGTCCCACCGCGCGCTAAAGCCCGCAGCTGTCCGATCAGCCCGTCGTAGGGATCGCCGACTTCGAGTGTGGTGATGCGATGATGCCGGCGACCGTACTCGGCACGAATGCGATGTGGCTCATTCGCAAACTGCTTGCCGAGACGGGGATTATTTATGAAGTTACCGGATCAAGGAGTGCGCGAACAAGTTGTAGCAGTGTAACTCCGCAGGCACGGTTTGCCAGGCGAGATCTCCTGCTTCGATGCTGATTTGCTTGCAGGTGAGCAGGACAGCGAAATTAGGGTGTCCGCCCTGGTATTCAGCGGGTCTGTTGCGGCGAAGATCCTGTAGTAGGTTAATATGAGTTATATCCCAGAGTCCGCTGAAGACGAGCTCCTAGATGTTGTTGCGCAGCTCGGCCGGTAGCTTGGCGAAGGGCGAGCTGCTCATGCCGTCGACAACAATGGGCGACGAGGTGGCCATTTCGCTCATGATGACGCGGCAGTGTAGTGTAGGCGAGTTAAAGGTGATGTTGAATCAAGAGAGGAGTGCGGTTAATGTAGTATTTGTGGCAAAGTGCAGGTCACGGGGCAGGTGCATGGGCAGACGCGAAGGGCAGGAGCGGACGTGCAGTGAGTAAGTAAGGCAGGAACGAAGCTGAGAACTGTTACGATAAAAAATTACATCGCTGCACTTCACTTCGGCCACTTTAGCTGATACAATCAGCATATGCTAGGTACTCTATTCCTTGTCAAGAGCCGAGCAATTCCTTGGGACCGCTGCCACAGCTGTTTCGCCTTCCGCAGGAGCCATAGCTAAGACCGTGGTCCATCTATAGACGCATTGTCACTCCTGGACCATATACTTGTGCAGCATCACTTCCTGATCATCCCCCCACTTCGCCCTCCCCTTCGGCTCCGCAACAACACCCGCCGTATAAGCCACCGGCTCATCAACATACGTCTCCCACACCTTCCACCTTCTCGGATCATCCTCTCCCGTCACCCCGAGCCTCATCGTGACGCCTTTCTCGGCTTTTGGATTAATCTCAGGCGGATCTCGTTTGTCCACCCGGTGCTCTTCAGCGCGGCGGGGGTGCGGGATCAGGATCTTGCTGCCGGTGGTCCAGTCTTCTATAAGGTGGGGTGGCCACTCGCCGACGCCGAAGAAGGACTGGTCGATACGACTTTCGGGCTCCGAGGGGTCGTCGAGGAAGGGCACGCGGTGGACTACCCTTGCAGGAATGGCTGCAACGGACTCTGCCGAAGGTGCTGTTGTGGGCTCTGCTGGAGTTGCTGGGGCGAGTTCTGCCAGAGCAGCTGGAAGTGGCTCTGCTGCAGCTGCTGAAACCGGCTCCGCAGTAAGTGATAGCGGTGTTTGAATGAATGGCGGAGTGATGGGGCGCGGCACATAGCCTGCATCCCCTTCAAAGACTTCGGTGAACTTGCTCTTGTAAGCCTTCTTCGGCTTGCTTGAGGCTTCCTGCTTCGCATCCTGGGGCTTCGCTGGCTCTGCCGCTACCCCGTCTAGAGTGAGAGCACCTGGAAGCGTCACAACGAGAGTTTGCAGCTCCAGTGGTGGGTCCAACTTGGTGGTGCCAACATCTTGGTCAAACTTCTGGACCAAAACTCCCGGCTTCACGTGCTCAAACCTCCGCCGCTCCTCCTTCGACTTCCTCCCAAGCGCAAAAGTCTCCCTCGTGGGCGTAAGACGATCCCGAAGTCCCTTCAGCTCATCAGTAGAGCTCCGGCGCAGTCGCAGCCGATCATCTGCTGAATTCTCCTTAGACGGTATGACCAGATCCCGGAGTCTTTGAAGAGCCGCGCTGGAGCGACGTCGTGGGCGAGGGGCCACAGGATCTTCCTGCTTAGGCTTGATGAGGTCTTTGACGAAGTGGTAGGCGATGCTTGAGCGGCGGCGTATTGGGCCAAGGCGAGGCTCTTCGTCGGGGGTGAGTTGATGCTTTTCGGTGGGGCTAGTGACCTTGATGCGGGATTTGGGGTCGGTCATGGCTGCGGTGATACTTACGTTTGGCGATGTTGCCAAGTAGATCGAGGACGACATCCATCCCTGCGATCGCCAACATGGTGAAGTCATTGTCGATGAACAAAGCCTTGTGCCATTGATTCGCCGGATGTGGCCACTGTGTTTGTACGCGTCTAGACTGGAAATTATGAGAGAGCTGGTACACGAACAAAGAAAGTACTTTGAGGTTTTGAATCGCAAGCTGTCGCAGCATCAATACTGCCTGCATCTATCTTTGCACTACTGCAACAGAGCCTAGGCCACTCTCGATGCTTGACGTGATGTTGGTCTATGCCCACACAGTATGCTCCGGCGAACTTGCAAATTTCCCATCATCGCGCCGTATCAGTATCGACTGCCAGCTCATGCAATGCTACTCCGACGACTCGCTACTCCAGCATCCTAGGCAGCCTATCCTTGAAGGACTCGTCCGATATCATGGGCACGTCAAGGGCCTTGCACGCGACGTCTCGCACGAATTCGTAAGGAAATTTCTCAACTTGCAGACTTCCTGTAGTCCTCTGTCCTACGAATTGCGCTACAAGAATCTTCCTCAATGTGGAACCGCTTGATGTCTGATCGTAGACTGCAGTCACGCAGTCGGTCCGTACCAGCCAACAAAGAACGGTGTCCTCGCTGTAGAGCCCTGTGATGGTGTGGTTGCGCAACGCCTTGTCGTCCATTCGGTCTGCCAGGGTGTAGCAAGCCAACAGCTCGTTTCTGATCGCTTTGGAGTCCCAATTGGCAGCCGTGAGCTCAAGTTCGCCGGTCATGATCCAGTGAGTGTAGGTCAGAAACATCTTCGGATCTGCTTCTGGTAGCTTCACTAGTCCAGCCTGTCCCTCTGCCCATGCGGCTGAGCATGCAGCTTTGAAGAACTTGGAATTGGCGCAGATCTTGTCTTTATCGATGCCAATCGGGCGAGTCTCGGAATCTTTGCCGACGAGAACGTTGACTGCCTCTGGGTAGTCGAAACTACTTTGGTCAGTGAAATGCCCCCAGAGCGGGATGTGATTGGCGTACAATGTGCGCTTACGCTTTGCTAGGCACTCGTCTATAGCGTTGCTCGTGTTGCTCGATGGAAGAGCCATCTTGGGTGACGGTGATGCGCAGACTTGTGTATGGCTAATTGGTGAGTGATTCTGGACGAACTAGAAGTGAAGGATATTGATGCCTTCCCAACACTGACAGCCTGTTGCATGTGACTGCACGGAGGCAGCCACTCCTTCTCTGTCCCTCAGTCGATGGCATCACTTCAGCTTCATGCGCATCACTTGCAGGTGGCGTACTCACTCATGTCCTCTTCACTAGAGTACTGCAGATCAGAAAGTCAACGACAACGGAACACACAAAATTGTAAGAGGCAGTGATGCTCGAAGTGAAGCGTCGAGCAAGAGCGCAATGCACTGACAAAAGTCCAAGTGCGTGCAGAGTATCTGTACGGAAGACCCTCTTAAAGTCCTGGCAGCCAGCCGAACTGGTACGCCATGTGACAAACCTGGCAGCCAACCCATTCGCGAAAAGCACAAGACCTACCCGATCCCACATAGTCCATCCGAATGTCGCACGACCCTGTAAGCAGAGCAGCCAGCATCAGCCGATCAGGCAGCAAATCGCCCATCAATGTATCACATGCGCATGAGCATGCAATACCCTGCTATCCTGCAACTTCCCCAACTAAATGTGATACATACGCTGCTACAAACTTGGGGCCACCGGATTTGCGCGGTCCTGCTGGAACAAGCGAGTGATGGTATTGCTCTTCACACGATCGACAGCGTACAAGTCCTTGTTCGCCATGTGGGCAGGCTGGAACTCCCAGCCCTGCCCTTGACCAGCCGGACGAAAGACGCCGTTGTTCCACTTCTGTAGCAGAGACCGATCGTTGAAGACACTGTTGTGACCGGGCTTCAGCAATTCGGGGAGATAGCGTCTGCCACGCTCGCACATTCTGTCTGCATCGTATGCTGGCGCAGCGTAGGAAATGGGCGTCAGCAAGGAGGTGTAGATCCAGCAAAGGGCGAAGGTCTGCTGCTGCAGCTGGGCAGCCGTGAGATTCATGCCATTGTGAATGACAAAATAGTGCATAGGCCTGGCGGTGCCTTGCAGCGCAGACTGAGACTGCAGATAGAAGTTGAAGATGTAAGGATTGCGAACGCGCACATCGTCCACGAGAAGTCCAGGCTTGAAGTTTTGGCGGGCGTCGATCTTCGCTCCCTCTGGTGCTGTGCGCTGCTGGGCAGGGAGTGGGAAGAAGCGAGTATGATGACGCTTGTTGCAGATCAGGAGCGTCATCCCGACAAAGAGATCATACCTACCTAGCGAAAGCAATCAACGTACTGCGTGACTGCCTCAGACGTGTCGTGAAATCAATTCAAAGACAGAGACAGCGACAGGCCGGCAGACATCACTGCTGAAATATGTCAGCAAAGACACGTTTGTGTGGCACATTGATCTCAAGATCATCAATGGACTGTCCGGCAGATCCAGGACAACGAGTGCTCGGGCCTCACCGCATGCAAGACCACCAGCCCAGAGCAGCACCTCGAAAGAATCTACCGGTGAGTTTCCGGGAGACATCATCATCTCGATCGGAGATGATATCTACGGGACAGCATCGACAACTTGTGTGTGCGGCTACCAAGTCTGCTGTTCCCTCTTGGCCCGCTACAGAGCATCGCGGCGATGTGCACCTCCACGGATCCTCGCAGGTGTTGTACGTGCAATTTATCTCTCAAGGGACCAGATTGTACGTGACGACCGCGTGCGTGTGCCCGCCCGTAGCCAGCGTGAAGGACCCTACTTGCTTCGTCAAGGAGCGCACTTGTCTAGGCCAGCGCTGTAGCGTGTAAGTTTTGGTCGACGTAGTGTTTGAGCAGGCAAGACAGAGTTCGGAGCATTCACAAGTAGTTCGCAAGTGTATCAAATAGATACATGTACGCGTGTGGCTCCCTCGACCCAACCCGTGTGGAACTGCAGGTTGTCTCGGCAAGATGTGGACGCCTTGCTGCCTCAGGCTTGCCAACGCGATTGCCAGTATTCACACCCGCAAGACTGTCCATATGATCACCCACTGCGGTTTACTTGCGGGAGTGGAGGTGACGGGGGACGCCGGCCGCAGAGCCAGACATCATTGCCGCACATACCTGTCACACCAATTTCAGGAGGAGCTGTTACGTCGCTGCATGATGTGATCAGAGACGATGCTCATCTGCTTGACGAGGCCAGCAAGCATCGCTTACAGAGGCACTTGCAGAAGCTCACCAATGCCACTCAACTTTCCTTCGCTGAACGTGCTCTCTTACAAGAACAAATTAAGTTCCTTGCTATGATAAACAATGAAGCTAAGGTTCGTCGCGTGGCGAAGTCAATCATAATCGAAACGGCGAGTGCGATGAGCTCTGAGGACCTCGAGAAGGCACGAGCAGAGCGCGCTGCGAAAGAAGCGGAGAAAGAGGCCGAAAAGGCAACGCAAAGCTCGTAGGCAGTTCTGTCAGCGGAGGAAACCGCTGCAGCTAAGGGGAACCGTGGTCGGAAACGCAGAAGCAACACACAAAAAGACACGTTCGAGCCAGAGGCCGACGTCGTGCGGGTAAGCCATGTTTAGGTAGAGAGGGTGGGAAATGCGTCGGGATCATTTTGGGCACCAGTCGCACGGATGTGGTAGTAGAGCGTGCGGAAATGGTCAAGCAGTTTGAGAACCTTCACATGTTATTGTCTATATTTAACATGTTGTTCAGCCGTTCGTTTGAGGGCGGTACGTGGTGGATGGCTCATGTTGAATGCCGAGGGAGGCGATAAGGGTCTCCGAGAGATTGGATGTGTAGCACTAGTCCCTCGTCTGTGACAAAAACGCAGGGGATACCGGCGGATTAGATCAATCGGTCCAGAACTAAGTACGCGATAGCTACATAGGTTGACCCGCCGTCACATCTCATGTCTGAGTAGCTTTAAGTTGAGCAGCCGACAGATCTGGCGCCGTTGCTGCGTATCAAAGATTGCCCCCGTGATGCATTCCATGATAGCTTGAAACTCCATCCGTTCGCGAGGGTACTCGCTCGCGATGTAGCTGCGAATCTTTGGCAGCAAGGCCCAAACAGACCAATGTAAGGCAGGTTGTGCATAAAGCTACAGATGGGTCGTTGCTATCAACATCCCAAACGTGTATTCTCACTGTGAACATCAAGCCGGAAACATTGCGCGGTGAGCGTATTGTTGGAACTTGATGCACAATCGACGAACAGAGAACTCACGCGCCACGCTTCCTGCAAGCCACGCTGCCATCGTCAATCACGGCGGCCTAGCGGCCAGCCTAGACTGTAGGTCGATGAACAGTTCATTAGGCTCGAAACAGCCATGACTGTCACCATTTTATAGCTCACGTCTGTGCTGAGGTGCGAGACGCTTGAGGTTGGCAAGCACTGACGCGGACAATAAATCGTCTCCCTATCAGAACGTGAGAGCGGAGCTTCGCTAACCACGACAGCCGCATCGCCACTTAGGCTGGCCAGCAAACGATCCACGGCGGACAATATATCTATCTATGTGTGGCGTATGCCTACCGCATAGCTGACATGACTGACTGACTCGCATCCGCAGTGAAGCCAACAGTCGAAGCGTCCAAAGCACAGCGGAAGTACGCTTCTCCGTCCCGATCACCACCGTCACGACCTACGCGGAGCGGACTGAGCTGTCGAAGCAGCTGGAGGAGAAACTGGGCAAGCCGCATCCCGGGAAGAAGAAAAGCTCTGTGGTCCTGATCTCTGCCTTTCAGAGAAGACCCTTGTTTATGATCCTGTTGGCTTGTGTTCCTGGGTCCAGCTAGAGGATTGCTGAGCTATGTGCCTGTCCTAGCTTGTACTTCTTCCTCAGCCAGGCTGCCCTGAAAAGTTTACTGCCAGGTGCTGTAGTCTGGTTCTCTTCCTAGACCTCTTTGAGCTGGCTCTCTTGCGTTGGGTTGAAGGCTAGTGGTATCCTATGCACCAAAATTTGAAAGGTCTGAGCTGTGACCTTTGCAGATTGTATAATCTTCTCTGTCCAACCCTTGGTCTTCTCAAGCTTCCGCCTTGCTTCCTGCCCAGTTGTGTACACCCTGATGCTCCCACCCCCTGTCTGCTTTGCCCCAATGACTTCCTTCTTGCCAATCCTCGTCATAAACTCCTCACAGGACAACCCTGCTATTTCACTGCGCTCCTCTATCTCCTGAATCCGAATTGTCACCCCTATAGGTTTTTCCTTGGCTGCTACACCAGCCCAAGTCCTCTGCTGGCCCTAGCTCTGCCGCCCTGGGAGCGTGTTCATGTGTATTGCTTTCGTAAGGTCTCTGATCTGTGGGTTCCTCGTAATCTTAGTGCTGTCTTGTGGCCTTGGCCTGGAGGGTGGTAATTGCTTAGGTGGCTTTGTGGAGTAGGACTTTGTATGCCCTAACATGAAGATCTTGTCCTTCGCATGCCTGTTCAATGTCCTCTAGCAGTCCTCGGACTGTCTGGTAGTCTAGAGTCTGGTGCTATTGGGGTCGTGGGTGTTTGCCTGGTAGTGGAGGCCCCTTTTCTCCTCCTGCCTCCCTGAACCTCCACCTACTTGCCTGCAGTTGCTCCCTGCCCTTGTCGCTTTCTCTTCCTCCGCTCTAATCGCTGCCTTGCTCCTTCCGTGTGTACATCTCCCTCCTTATGTAGCTATAGTAGAAACTCCCGGAAAGTTCCTCGAATCCTATAAATGTAAAGTTCTAGCTAGAGTGATTAGACCGCTCGTACAGAGTAAGCGGGTTTTTCTCCGAAACCGTTCTGCAAGTACTTGATCGCAGGTCTGTTAGCTAGGCTCAATCCGGCCCTCTTTCCATGCTTTCCATCTCGCTGTTGCACTTCTTGCTAGATCGTCCCACGTCCTCTGATCATTATCTCGCAAATTGCCTCCAGGGAAGAACGTGTTAATCATGTTTGCACCAGCACATGGATACTTCTTCTCAACCACAAAAAGGGTGTCCATAACTTTTGGTAATCCAATAACTTCAACAAACGTAAGTGGTATGCCATACGCTCTAGGATAGCGCATCTTCCCCGCTACAAAGATGTTCTGGAGAATTCCAACGCCACCAATGGCCAACAAGAACCATGTGTTCTTCTTTATGCCAGCAGCAGTAATCAGAAGCAATATCCACAAGGCAGCGAGACCCGTCAGAGCAAGTCTAGTTTTCATCGGCGCAGAAACGGCGATATTCGTTTGACCTGCAGCAAGATCTTCGAGATCGAATCCTTGTCTATTCCCAAGGATGAGAATTGCATGCTGACTGCCGTTGCCTCTGGTCAGAATCACATCCTTGTCAGACTTCACGCGACAGGCCCACTTTTCCTCCTTCCACTGTGGAAGACTTCCAGTCACATAGGAGAGTAGGATGCCGGCGACGGTGATCAAGAAGATACCCCAGTCGCCAAACACACCACAGGGGATTGCCGCAATGCCCAGTTGTAGGGCAGAAATGCCAAAACCAAGCCAGTAGACAAAATCGTACCCTGGAGTTCCGACCTGCGCTTCACCAGCCTTGTAAATCGAGACACAGAGACCGACTCTTATGGGATATCTCAGGCTGTCTCCAGATCCAGGCACCTCCTTGTTTGCTTTCTCTCTGTCACATCTATCTTTCGCATCGAGCATGGTCTTCAAGTGTTCCGATACGTCCTCTTCCTTCCACACGTCGTAGTCCCTAACAATGCGACCGATTATCCAAGAGGTGTTGTCGCGGGTGTGTCCCCATTTGGCATTGATGACTTTACAAGAGGTGTCTGGAAGGGGCATAAGCTTGTTTTCGCCGAACGCAGACACGACTGCAGAGACCGCATAAGCAACCCATCCTAGATCGCAAATTAGTGGAGAAAGAATCTAAAGCGATCTGCAAGAAAGCGGTACCAAAGGAAAACGCCACTGGAGTGATCCCTGAACCAACCAGTTGTGCAAGGGCGCGAGCAACAACATCACCACCGAGGATGAGGAGCACAGAGAAGACATCGCCAGGGTTCTTCCATTGCACCCAGAACTCGCGAGATTGGTCCCCCGGGTCAAAGTCGCGACGCGGGAGATCCACTAGCACAGGGGGCATCGAGTACCGGTGGACAATGATGTGGTAGATGTAAGGAGTTCTGATCAGTGTACAGACTCCGAGAAAGCCTCAAGTATAGTTGTCGAGTGCATGGGCTCACTTTTTGGAACCCAAGTCGCGGCACAAAAGGCAGTAGGTGATAGTCAGGTTGACGGTAATGAACCTAATTTTATGACGCTTACATCCCGTTGAACTCGCAATTAGGAGCTTAAGTGATTGTGAATTACGGTTCGGTGGCTAGCTAGGCCTTATCCGGCCGCACAAGCTGCTGATCATGTGAGTACTCGTATAGTTTGTGCCAGCATTTCGGATGCAACGGCGACTTGGCCCGGGCCCCGCTTCCCGCCTTCCCCTGCGCGCTCAGGCGGCAAGGTTGCATAAAGCTGAGGAAGCAGCAACGCAAACTACGTGATTGGACAAGCGACCTTTTCGAGCGACTACAAGCGACCTTCTCGTGGCGCGACATAAGGTGACCGCACGGAGAGGGTAGAATGGCATCAGAAGGGGAGGACACTAGCGCGACCGCAGTTCGACTAAGGAGAATTGCTACCTAGATAGCGGTGGACTATAAGCGACTAAATCGGGGCGCTTTAGCAACGGCTAAAGAGAAGGCAACCACAAACAGAAGGGAAGCAGTTGCAATGGAGAATGGTATAGACTAGCCTAAACAAACCTTAATGGCCATTCTAAACGCTATAGTGAAGGCACTAGCTACTATCGAAGAACGCGCAGTAAGGGGAGAGGAGAGAGCAGAACAAACTAAGGGCGCTCTTACTATAATTATAGAGTAGCTCACCGAAGTAACAAACGATCTAGGCAATATGAAGAGCAAATTATAACACCTTAAGGATAAAATAGCCGTAACGATCCGAGAATAGGTAATTGTAGTAGTGTAGGAATACCTTCTCTTTCCGCATAGCTTAACTAGCCTATCTATATCCTATGCCGATGTTGTACGCATGCCGCTAACTAGTTAGCCTAGTAATCTACCTAGTATTTCAATCTCTGCTCCTCGATGCACGACTCAAAGCGCAGGGGATGGTAGGGCGGTGATATATACGAGCATCGAGATGTGGCGACGTGATTACAGGCGACGCGGTCGTACGTGTTGAACGTAGGCATCATGGTAAGTGTACTATAAGTGCAAGATGACTGCCACAGAAGCAGCCATCATATCTGACATCCTCTCCGGTCATAGCTATAATGACCATGAGACATCTTCAGAAGACGGACAGACAAGTGTGCACTGACAAGTGTTGGTATACAATATTACGTTACTATGTTGGTATCTTGATCAAACCCAACAATACGAGAGTTCTCATCTCTTCACCCATACCACTTCCCTCTACTGCACGCTGTAGTTGATGGTCGGCGGCTGAGGTGCAACCTCAATGATGGAAGGCCCGAAGAGCACAGAGGTGCTGTCAAGCGCACCTTCAACATCCTTGCTGGAAACGAAGACGTAGGTCTGGCCCTCATCGACGGTCGGGATGGGAGCGGAGATGGTGTTACCTGATCTGCCGTTAGCATTGCGTTAAGATATTTCTCTACACTGGCTAACTTACCGTTGATGGTACCCTTCACGCTGGTGACCGACAAGCCATTGACGAACGTGAGGTACGAGCCAGCTGGGGGAGCCGACGCAGCCGTGAATGACGCAGTGGAGCCGCCGGCGATCGCGCGGCATTGGTTACGACCCTGGTGACCGTTGCCCCACTTGCCCCAGCCGTTGCGCTTGATCAAGTCGGAGATCTTGCCGGACGGCTCCTCGAGTGTGCACGCATTGCCAGTGTAGGTAAGCGCCGGGTAGGGCGTGAAAGGGAGGGCAGTGTTGCCTGCCGGGCAGTTGAGGATGAAAGAGGCTGCGAGGGTATAGACGGAAGTGGGGTCGAGAGGCTGGCGACGAGGTCAGCATATGTTATCGCGACAGGATGAGTATTCACTTACTGTGCCGTAAGGGTTGGCCATTGGTACCTCACCGACAGCAAGACGCTGCATCGAGGTGTGAAGAGCCTCGGTCACGAGGATGGACCCGGCGACAGTGAGGTAGGCCTTGCTGGTGATCAAGGGAGCGCCACCGAGGTACGCGGACGTGCCGACACCCTCAAGAACGGACGACAGAGTGATGAAGCTCTTGACATCGGTGTACGGGAAGCTGTACGCGCAGGCTGCGTTGGGCGTGACACCAGCATTCTGGAGTGCGCCAGACAGCAAGAGGACATGCTGCTCCTCGTCGTGCGCGATGTACTTCAGGTTGTTGTAGTAGTCCTTGCTGTAGCCTGGAAGACAGTCAGGGCTGGTGATCAATACTAAACAAGGTAATTACGCACCAGCTCTCTCAAAGTCGTGCTGGGAGAAGTTCGTGAGCGCGTTCTTGTAGAAGACGTTCTCGAGGTGCTCGAGGGTGAGCGCGAACTGGAGGACTGTCGTGTCAATGTTGGTGGCCTGGCGAACTTCCACCGGCGCGGCGCTCGCGATGGAGGCCAAGAGAGGCACAGCGGAGAAGAAGGTGGACTTCATATTGTAGTTTTGGGGTGAAGTAAGCAGCTGTCTTTTGGATGATGATAGAAATTGATGTATACTGACGAGGACTCGCAAAGGTACTTATGGACAGCCCATCGAAGCCCCTCTGGTTGTGACTATTTTTACGAGCAGTACGGTGCATGACGCGCTCGCCGTCATTTGGAATGGAGAAGTGAGGATCAGTCTCATTCGTTCGTGCACCCCTCGTGGGCCTTGTAGCCGCAGTCTTCTGCGCTATAACGCAATGCTAGCTCCAAAGTGTAATTTGTGACAATGTACCTACTTACAAGCTAGTATGGTCAGGGACGGGCAGATCGTTTAGACCTCGCACACCGACGACGAGCCTTTTCCTGGACAAGCACCTACTGCCAGACTCGATCCTCTATTGCGTGAGGTCCTCGTCGCCAGCATTGCCGATGATGGCCAGCCAGCTACTGTGCGCATTTCGCGATGCAATGAGCGGAATGGCCGTGAGACTCACACTTGCGACTTCCCCAGATCAATTAATCTCTGCTCCCGCGAACGTCTACCATTTGGCTGTGCCTTTTGAGTTCCCGTATGTCTTACAATATCAGTCCAGCATGCAGGCACACCGGTCATTTAAAGTCGTTGAAATTATGGAGAAGTGACATCTCCGCTCAAAGCCTTCAACGACCGTTCGCGATCGGGGCCGAGAGCCGCGCTGCCTGGTCTGAGGCAATCAAAGAAGTCCAGAGCACACCGTCGATCAAGATGCTTGCAGGCTATGACGACCAGGTCCGGCCTAGTAAAGCAATACAATTGTGCAGACTTGCTGCAGCTTCGTCTCTAGCGCTCCACACTAACGACTTCAAATAGCGACACAAAAGAGCTTTCTTCCCCACAAGGGTCACCCCAGACGCCACCGAGGTCACAGAGAAAGGCATAAACATAAGCATGCAGAGAAGCTTAGGGCCTAGCGGTGCACAAGCTTCAAGAAGTTCCCCGCACCGTCCTGAAATAGATCGCCACCAGTCTCGAAGCAGTCAGATGGGCAGTCAATCGAGAAACCTGGCCAATCGAGGAGGAAAGGAGCTCTCGAGGTGGGAGGTGAAAAGCTCGCGGCTAAGTGAGGGCGAGGTCCACCCCCGGGCGATTCCATGCTCGATGGGTGTCGACATCATCCTGTAAACACATCGCGAGAGCTGTTGCGACGGTGAGTCCCGAGGACTTGCGGCGGAGACGGCGTGGCTGTCAGGCCTGCAGCCTTGCGATTTCGAGCTTGGTCTATTGATGTCCGAGGGTGATGCACATATCGCAATTTCCATGCGACCGGGTCATGTGCTCGTATGACAAGGTGAATCAAATCGATGGCTCAGTCGTGACATTGTTAGAGCGAGCAGGGAATACTCTATCCCGATGATGCAAACATCCGGATTATACGTAGAAAGAAGACACCGCCTGCAAAGCTACCAGACGTGAGATGGTCAAGATCTCGGCGCAAGGCGCGACGAAGGCGTCGCTTTGGCCGGAGAACGTTCAAATGCTTGATAACATCTAAGTGGGGTATGCTCGCTCACACGACCATGACTTAGCGCAACACTGCACACCGTCCCTACCCATGTATGTCTCTCGGATTGAACAGATTGCAGTACTCATCGAAGTCCCGTGGTTGCGTGGCGCCAACAGATTCCTGCTTCGCCTTTTTGCTCGAGTACCCATTGCCTAGCCAAGCGAACCTATTCTGTGCGTCCATGCCATGAGTTATCGTCAAGTGGAAGTCTTCCCAACGAGCATTCTTGAGGTAAGAGCCTCCGCTGTTCACCAACATGGCGTCGACAATACCGGAAATTTGCCAGAGGACACGGTGTGAGCGATGTTGAGCCGCGGCGAAGATGTCGCCTTCCGAAGACCGTGAAACTTGCAATCCGCAAGATCTGCTGGGCGAGTTGGAAACGGAGAGACAATGCATCTGCACGCCCACTTACTGAAGTCACGCTCATTGATACTTTGCTACGATGTAATGCAGTCAGCTTGTGGAAAGGAGAGGGGACTGCAATGAGGGTTCTCAGTGGCATCAAACACATTACATGCTCCATATTTCTCACAAGTCGTACAATGCTGCCGCCCCTCCGCTTGTCTCGCAATCGCTCAGTCGTCGTCAAAGATGCTCGTAGTGTTGATCAATATCGTGTCCAACACCCTAGCCTGCAGCCCCGCATCACCAATCTGCCCATTGTGCTGTCCCATCAACGTAGGCCTGTCATCAAAAGTCAGCACATCATCCTGCTCATTACCCCAAACCCCCCAAGATCGCTGCCAGGAAAGGAAGAAACTCACGCAAAACATATCCCCAAATTCCCCGTCCCCATCCGATTCCTTCCCTCCCTCTGCACAACGCGATGTAAATGCAACACCAACGCCCTCAACGTAGCATAATTAGCATCCGGCAACTCATTCACACAACCATGCAGCGCATCCCTCCGTGCACCCTCATCCTCAATCCGCGCAGCCTCGATAAAACTACCGTAACCCTCCCGCGTGAGCAACGGATCCGGCAGCTCCGCGAAGAAGCGCTTAAGCAAAGTAGCAACGGAATTGACGTCGTGGAAAAAGTTCGCTGGGTTGCGGAAATCGAGGCTTGGGTGCGAGGGGGGTAGGGTGTTGAAGGCGTTTCGGAGTTGCGTTACATGCGAGCTGGTGCCGGAAAGGCGGTAGATTCCTTCGGTGTCTAGGCCGAAGGTGTCGATCGCTAGGAGGGATTGGTGGACTATTAGCGGGACGGGGGTGGCGTCGCGGTCGAAGAGGGATTGGAGGGAGAGGCCGAAGACGGGTTGCCCCGGGGGGCCGGAGTGGGCTGGTGGAGGCGGGGCGTGGCTTTCTTGTGGGGGAAAGGAGGGTTGTTGGGTTGATGGACTTATGATGCCACCTGAGTGAGGTGGGTAGCCGGAGGTGACTCCCCTTGGTCCTGCTGGACTGGCGGGAAGAGCACGGTCTTGTAGGGTTGTTGGGTATGGTGGGCTGTTGTATGCTGGGTCGCGTGCTGACTGTGGCGAAGGGTTGTAGGCGGGTTGCTGTGTCCGGTATGGCTCAGGCATGGGCGGCTGCTGATTACCGTACTGACTACTAGCCGACTGGGGCGTTTGCGAGTATGATGGTGTCGTTGGCTGCGTTTGCTGTGGTCCTGAAAACCGGTTGTTCATCGACCCAGGCTGCGAGTTCGATGTGTTGACTGCCAGTCCACCCGATGGCGGATAGTTCGTCGCACTCATTGTGGGCGGCTGACTTGATGCACCCATCGAAGCTTGTTGAGGCTGCTGCTGCTTTGACGCCAAAGTCGGATGCTGCTCGTAGTGGATGTCGCTCGGTCGGCTGATCTTCCCCGAATAGCTCCCAACATAGCCGTGAAAGTCGCCATCGTTGTCAATGTCATGCAGCGTGTCCCGCATACTCCTCGACCCAACAGCCGCATCCTTGCCCTCAAGTGGACTTACAGCCAGTCCATTCCCAAGCAACAGCTTCTCATTGAACGTCGCATACTTCTGCAGCTGCAACGTCAAAGCATGATCGCACTCATTGATCAGATCCCTCAACGCTTTCACAGCATTCGGCCGTCCAGTCCGCACAAGCTGCTCCCGCTGCGTCCTAGCCTGCCGCACCTTCTCCTCGTAATCCGCATCAGCAGCTTGCGTCTTAGACAGCAGATCCGACTCATGCTGTTCCGCCGACTTCGGCCCCTTGATCCCCAGCCGTCGACTCCCCTTCGTATCCCCCGTCTTCGCACGATCATACTGCTCAGCCAGACTATCATACCTCGCCTTCGCCTTCTGCATCGCACTCTCAGCATCGCTCGCGCGCTTCTCAGCGTCCAGACCGTCATGCTTCCACTGCTTCCTTCCCCTCTCCATTGCATTGCCAAGCTCGTTCAAGTCCTCATGCATCTGGTGCAACGACAGCGCGAACTGCATCCCGTTATCCGCCATCCGCTCGTGCACGCGCAGCATCTCGCCGACCTGTCGCGCATAGCTGCCAGCTTTGCCATCGGGTCTGCGAATGCTCTCCAGATGCGCCCGCACGAGTCGCTTGAGCCCGTTTGCTTGCTCTTCTTCGAGACTTGAGCGTTTCTTCAGGAAGCTGGCCAAGTCGCGGGCGGAGGCTATGCTTTGCTTTAGTCTGTCTAGCAATGTGCTGATGCCGATGCTGGAGGTGAGCACGTTCTCGACTGCTGCGGGAGGTGCTGAGGGCGCGGCGACTGGCGACGAGGCTGCGGGCAAGGCTTGAGGGACCGAGGGACTCGTAGGTATAGAGAGACTGCCATTGCGGCCGCCATTGACGTGGTCGCCGTTCGTCGACTCTCTGCTGTTCCGGTCGGACATGGTCGATGATGTTGCCAGTCAGTGATTGACTGCAACAAGGAGGATGTTGGCGTCAATGGTTGTCGAGCGGGAGTAGCTTGGTTCTGTACCTGGAACCTTGTCGCCAACGCCACGTGAACTGAGCCACATGTAACGCGAGGCCGGCGACGTCACCTTTCAATGAATTATCACGAGACGATCATTGGATGTCATTCCATACAGCCTGAGGCATATCAAACGACTTCGCTTTGACCAGACCAGCTGAGCATCGACCCAAATACCCACAATGGCCTCCTCCCACCCTCCGCTCACATGGCAACACTCCGCCGAACCAACAAACCCCACAATCGCCTCCACCCTCCCAGACGAAGTCGTAACCTGTCTCCAGAATGCTCGATTCGTATGTCGGTCCCCATGCTCCCTCCCCGATCGCCCTTACTAACAACACGCAGCTCCACCTCGCAACCTGCACCTCCAACACCCCCCACGTCAGCCTAATGAACTACACCTACCTCCCCTCCCACCCCTTCGCCTCCTCCACCCAACTCCCCCCGCCCTCCAGCCCAAGCATCCTAATGACCTCCAACCCCTCCTCCAAGAAAACCTCCAACCTGCTCTCAAACCCTCAAGTCTCATTGCTGGTGCACGACTGGGTCTCCACGCGGCCGCCGAATGTGGAGAGAGATAGATCCCCCGAGGGACGGCCAGGAGGAGGACAAGGAAGGAGCAGTCTGGCGAGTATGTTGATGCAGATGAACTCTACTGCCGTCTCGTCCATCTCGGCAACCATAAACGGCACAGCTATAGTGCTCGACCCTGGATCCGAGGAAGAGAAATGGTGCAGAGAGCAGCATTTAGCGAACAACACGTTCCAGGAATCGGAGCAGGATGCTGGGGGTTTTGGAGCGAGTTTGGAGCGTGTGGAGAGTGGGGATGGGGGGAGGGCGAGTTATGTTAGTGGGGAGGATGTTAAGGTTGTGGTCGTTAGGATAAGGGATGGGAGGATCAGTGATTGGAAGGGTGGGGTGAGTGAATTTAGGCTTAGGGAGGGGAGCGGTGGGGAGACGGAGGGGGAGAGGATGGTGAATGGAGTTGTGGGCGGGTCGTAATGTCAAACATGTGGAAAGGAGAAAAGTGATCAGGGTTTAGCGAGGCGTTGGGGTGTAATCTCTATGGTCCTGCCATGTTCCCACAGCAGTAATACCCTGCAGTCTACGCGACCACTCCAACCTGCGCTGAAGTTGAGCCCAGCCACGTGACTGTGCCGTAGGAAGTGCAACTCGTTCGGATCGTTCTCCAGCGATGGTACCTCCTCGATGGCTGCGAACGCCTTGCCCTTTCAGCAATATTGGCGTGATCGTTATCCTTTCACCGCTACCAATGCCACGACCACGTACTCGTGCCTGTGCGAATGTTCGCTTGAACTCATATTTTCGAGGAACCACATTCCCGGCTGCTTTCCATCGCAGCTCCGACATGTTTAGACACGCATCCAAGTCTCGACCCAGGACGTAATCCGACGAGTCTTCTTGCCCTTCTTCTTCTTCTTCGGAGTCTAACAGTCACTGCATCGGATCTTCCCTCATCGAACGAAGAGCTGATTACACGCACATCGAATGAAGTCCCTCCGCTCGCCCTTCTCCCTAGCCGCCAGCGCAATGGCAATGTCAGCGCCGAGCTCGGTCCTCCGCATAAGCTCCTTAAACCACGCCTCTGGCATCAGAGTCCTTACCACTGGCAAGCAGTCTCCGACAAAGAACTGGCGCAGCTCGTGGCGATCTTCGAAGTCCGACATCCAGAGTACGTGCAGGGTGTGAAAAAGCTCGGTCAAATCACTCAGCGGCCGTGTCCAGCTTGTCAAGCGTATTGCGGCCACTTGCGCCAGTTCCACCATGGTGTACTTGCAAGCAAGCACGTACACCTCGGCGTGGAGACTTGTTGCGTCCCATTCGGGCGCTGGGACGTCATCGATCTCGTCGACGTCGTATTGGCCGCGGTACAGGAAGCAGAGAAAGCCTTTGACGACGATGGGGCTTGCTTCTGAGGTGTCGAGATTGACGACAGCGGCGTCCTACACATCACTTAGGTCAGGAAATGCGACCTCGTGAACCAGGGCGTGGCGTGCGTACTTGTGCGGTGCGGCTCAGCATGCGCTCGAAGAATGGACACTCGTCGAGTTTGATTCTATGCGCTCTGATCTTCTCTCCCCTTATGATGACTGTGAGATCGGAGGATCGCGCAGAGTTGTTCGATCTAATCGTCATCAGTGGTAGCATGTAGAGTAGGTTACAGCACACGACTCACGTAGCGACGGACGTGTATTTCGCCA
This sequence comes from Cryoendolithus antarcticus, assembly GCA_002077065.1. Taxonomy (NCBI): domain Eukaryota; kingdom Fungi; phylum Ascomycota; class Dothideomycetes; order Cladosporiales; family Cladosporiaceae; genus Cryoendolithus; species Cryoendolithus antarcticus. The sequence goes on from NAJO01000065.1 coordinate 69,994, forward strand.
CAATCGAGGACTCGTCAGTGGTCTGCGCTATGCTGGTGCAGCGGTCCGGCTGCTCCTCGCGACCATTGTAACCCGAAGAAGTCGGCGTCGACGGCGATGCAGAGCGCTTGTTGAGCGCGCTCGCGCCTCCGGCCATGAGCTACATCGGCAACGACAGAGCTGGTAGATCTGCAGCGGGTCCATCGTAGATATCGCCGTCCTTGCGCGCTGTAGACTGGGAGTTGCTGTCGTCAGCTTCGTCGCGCAGACTGGTATGAAAGCAGCGTACACTTCCTACCGCAACAACTCCATACGGCGATGCAGGATCCAAGCGATCGCTTGATGGGATACTCGACATCGCGTCGGACTCCGCTTGTGTATATGAGATATGAAGTTGTGAAGGTGAGGAAAAGTGAAAGTCAACGTCGCTCACAGTGAGCGCGTGTCGCTAGCGCTGATCATTCGCTTCGATAGACTGGAAGGAGCGACCCACACCAGCACCGCGCATCCACCCCAGTAGTGCAGCGAGTCTTGAGTCGCCGTGCCTCTGATAGACGCAGACTCGCCATGTTCATGCATGATTTCGAACAACACAAACTCTCATTGACTGACCTAGCTCGAGCGTGTTCCTCGTTGACCGTGATATGGGAGGCTATCGTTGCTTCACCACTAGAAATGTCAGAGACACGTCTGCTTTCGCTAAAGAGAACAGTGTTGTTTCTGACGGACGGATAGACGCTGGATGCGCTTGCATCACCATTGACATCAGCACATCGACACAAGCTGATGTCATGAGACGCATGACATAAGACTCCAAGTCTACAGCGATACTTGTGGTCGCTGAACCCTGATCGACTACTGTTGAACTTTCTTACGCACGCGGCGGCATGTGCCATTTCAGCAATCCCTCCATTGCATTCCCCTCAGACCCGCACGTAATACTCTACCGGCAAAGGCCCAAGCGCATCATTGTTCGACCGGCTACACCCCAGACACTGAATCCTGCCTTTCTGATCGAGAAGGCGTCCGCAAGGGCATCTCACCAAGTAAGACCGCTGCCCACGGTCATCAGAGATCGTTGCAAGAGCAATCGCTGCTTCGAAAGGGGTGTCCTCCATGACTTGACGGAACGCGGGAAACGTAGCGAGATCTTTCAAGTTCCGTAGGCAAAGCAGCGTGAGGCGTGGCTGTAGTACATCGTCATCTTGAAGTGGTGAGGTCCAGATAAGTCTCAGCGCCCGGGCGAATTTAGGCATGGGAACCCATGGCCTGTTCCAGGCGGTCATGCGCGCTACGACAGCATCTTGTAGCTCTACGAGGCCCTTCTGCGTGGCGAAAGTGTAGACTTCGGCATGGTTGCTGAAGTCTGACCAGTCTGAGGACATTGTGGTGTCTCCTGTCTTTGTTTCGTAGCGATTGTCGTAGACGAAATGCATCAGAATTTGTAGGGCTAGAGGACTGCCACACTCGTTGTCTAGCATGAGCACATTGTTCGTCTGCTCCATAGTCAGTGACGCGAAACAAGTAAGTGGAGAGCGCTACACACCTCACCATGGGAGGGCTCGTCATCCACTGGAGAATTAGCTCGCACTGCGCCAGAATGACTTTGTGGGCGTACACGAAGTGGATAGTCTCCACGATCTGGAGAGTCACGTCCGAAAAGGTCGGGTCGTTGTACGAGCTGTACCTGTCAGTTTGATGTCGTGGCACTTGAGAGCAGCACCCTCTCACCTTCTCCGTGGTCCCTGATGTGGGTCAACGGCTGCCCCCGAGCCTGTTATCTCAGCATTCATAGCTACCTCCAACATGTTGAGAGCCGAAGGGCTTGTCGCAGGGACACCCGCCGCGCGAGCAAGTTGATACGCCTCGTGGCACTCTTGATTCCTCCTTTCGCGGCTCGTCAACGCCTTCTTGGGAGCGGGTGCGGTGGTCTCGGACTCAGCAGCGCTTGGCGAGGCGAAACGTCTTAGATGTGATGCGCTTTCACTCGGCGTGCGCGACATGTTCTCTGAGCTGTTGTTTCCGTGCTCCGTCACTCGTGTAGGATTGTAGTTGTTCGACGAGAACGCAGGAGGCGATTCCATCTTTACGCGGGCTTCCATGTCTCGACGCGCTCTGTACGCTGCTACTCGTTGTTCGTGGCTGGCGGCGCGGTCCTTGATGGCATCGGCCATGATGCCGGCCAGCCTGCAACGCTGCGGAAACGGCGAAGAGAGAAAAGCGGTGATTGACCGAGAGACTTGAAGCTCGGTGGGCTTGAACGTGTCGGAACTTGCGCGTGTGGTCCTAATTGGGCGAGGCAGGGACTGCCCCTCTCGTCGTGCCTTCCCTCATCTCAACAGCCGCAACATTGCTCCGAATGATGGATGATTTGATATACCTCATTGATGTGGTGTTCACTTGGGTGCGATAGGTATCCAGTTCCCAACAACTAGACTTGGGATCGAGTGCGTGTCCCTCCTGATCGTGAACGAAAAGCAACACCGCTTGCTCTTCCCCTCACTACCCGGACTCTTCAACACACAGCTAGTCAGAATCGCCTTCTGACTCGGATCAAAAGCAATCGCGCCAAACTTCTCCCAGTAACTGACCAGACTCTCCTCCGCTATAATCTCATGAATCGCCAGCTTGCCATCTCGCAGCCGGTCGATAGGCACATCAATCAAGTCCGCCATCTCCTTGTTGCCTCGGAAGATCTCGCCCGTCCGCCGCCAGCAGCAAGCTGGGATTGCCATGGATGCGAACACGCGATCATACTCCATGAGGCTGCGCTCGAACCACATCTCCACGAGCACGAGCTGCATGTCTGTCAAGCTATGCATAGCTTCGCGGAACTTCGGCCGGAAGCGATCGAGTTGGCGGAGGATGCGCACGCGGCTTTCACGAGACATGTTCTTTTCCATGTAGGTGTTCAGCTTCGCGTAGCCTTTGACGTAGTTGAAGGGCTTGAGCATGCCTGCGTCGTACTTCGCCTTGAGCAGTTTGTGTAGTCGATCCTCGGCGCTGCTAAGGCCGGCGGGATCGGCGGCTGTCATGTAGAACTTGTCTCTCGCTCGAGTATCGACAGGGTAAGTCGATGACGGGCGAGATATGTCGTTACCTGCTGTGACTTGCGGTGGCGGTGGCGCAATCGGCGGGATCTGAATATCATTGCTCGGACGATTCAGACTGCCGAGAGGCAGATTGACACTGCTTGTCGCTAGCAGTGGGTCGGTATACAGCGCTTGCGCATCGTCGTTATTCGAGTATAACGCTCCATCGTCCAGCAAAGAAGTCGAGAGGAAGTCGTTGAGCAAGTTATACTCATTCGTGACCTCTGATGTGTTGAACATGTAGTTCGGATGCAAGTGATGCATATCCTGGAATTGGTTCTGCACGCCTCCGCTGTTCCAGTCGAAGTTGAGCAAGCTGCTGTTGCTATTGACCTCCATCGACTGAGGGCGCTGCATCTGGTTCGGGGAGATAGGTTGTGGCTGCGCGATCTGCTGCACGTTGTCCATCGATCCGAATCGCATGTCTCCATTGCCATTTAGACCGTACTGCACATTGCCATTGGACCCATGTAGTACGGCTTTCACCTCGCTGTCCGGCGTGGGCAGCATCTCCGCAACGCCCACGTCGCTCTTCCCTCTCTTTGGCGGCTCGCGTGGCTCATCATGGCAGAGGTGCCCGATATCTCGCTTCACGCATCTTGCGCATGGCCGCTTCAGGTCGCATGTCATATGCGATCGTCGGCAGTACACGCACGCGTGATTGACCTTCCGGCGCTTCTTCTTGCCGTTCTCGTCATGCTCGTGCGCGTCTGGCGTCTTCGACTTTGGCGATCCAAGTGCCTTCGGTCCAGTCGACTCGCTCGTGTCGTCGAAGCTCCGCTTACGGTCCTCGGCGGGCGATGCCATGATGTAGGCGCATTGGACGAAGCGGGCTCCTTGTCAAGCGCATAGCAGGGTGCTTTGGAGACCAGATTACTCAGTGTCCGTAGTACGTTCCCTTCCGCGCCAACAAAGCTGCCTTGGGCGTCGTCACGATGTTGCTGGAGCCAGACGTGGTCCACAGTTGCAGCAGGGCCAGCCTTTGCGCCGAGCTGATGGCTGCTTCTGCCAAGACTCGGGGTCGCGGGGTGAGCCAACCTCACGTTGTGCTGCTTGTAGGAGTATTCTGAGTATTGTAATATTATTACAACATTATATTTATGATGAATCAATCGCCATATCATCCTAGAGATTTATTCTCACACTGGACTCCATGATCTGAATCACAGTCTTATGGTCACTGGACCATTTTCTAAGGGTCTCCGTTATGATGGGATGATGATCTGATCGTGTCGATTGTAAATCAATCATCAAACAATCGACGAGTCATCCCCAACCTGCTCACGACCTGTTCACAGCCCGTTCACAACCTGTTTGGAATGACTCGGGACGAGGTGCAAGTGAGGGTTTTACATCTTCCCGCTACCAGTACGGACCACTCCTGAGGTTCTCAGAATAATAGTCAGGCTGGCAGATACTGACACGCATCACACTGGCTCGGAGCCGGCCTTGTGGTTGGTCAGAATGAGCTACCTTAATTGATGCTTGACTATGTGGTACAGGATCTTCGCCATAATGTCATCGTATCACGGGTGCTATTTCGCTGCCATCTGGCTAGCACGTTGTTGCCGAGGATTTCATGGAAGAGGCCCAAGTCAAATCATGTCCTGAACACGGTCTCAACACGTTCAGAACAAATTCAGAACATATTGGGTAAAGAGCGAGATCGAATTGCACCTGTTACGAACTCTAATCACGAATGCGTTGCGAACAGGTCGCAGTCACGATGCCAACACAATGGCGCTCGTCTCGATGAAACAGGTGACCCCCTCGGATCCATGCGATGTACTCGAAGCGTGCAGAGCTTTGCACGCCTCTTGGCCGCGTACATTGGACCATAGGATGTTGTGTGGCTTAGAGGCCGGAGGACGCCGAACATCTTATCCTATGCCGCAAATGGAGGCCAGTCACAAAGGGCGATCCAACGTACCTGACGGCGGCGTTTTGCCGCGTCACCACCGACTCCAGCATTCCACTGCAGGAGTGATCACAGATGCCATACAGCAGCCCTTCGAACGGCCGCTTTCGCTGCGACATGCAGTGCATTCTGGATGCCAATGTCATTGGAGCACTTCCCCAACAGCAGCGCTGAATACTCACCACCGCGTACACACGGTTTATTATGTAACATTGACCTCACGCAACGCTAATATGCGGCGCAGCAGGTCACATGTCCCACATGTATGGTCCAGGATGCGAAAAGTTATGCGGCAACATCTTTGCATTGCGTGGACCTGTATTGTAAGCGTATCTCGACTTGGCGCTTTCCCCGCTTCGCCCGTGATGGTGCATGGCCCAGATGCTCGATAGCGATTGCTCACCGATAGTTCCATTCCCAGTTCAGGGATGAACTCCCTCTACGATCTTTCTCCTTCTCTCCCTCCGCTCCCTTCTCTGTCATCCTCACGGCAATTGAAGCCGTATATCACAGGGCGATCAACGCGACTATATACGTACCAATCGTCGGCATTCTTCTCACGGTGACCTGTTCCTCCTTGCAACGGTGGCGGAATCTACAATGGCAGCACACAATATCGAGGTACTGTGCAGCACAGCAACATCATAAACCATCTCACTGACTTTAGGGAATGTAGTCCGCGTTGCGGTGTGAGCAGCTCGAACGGATGCTGACGCAGGTATGTGCGTTGGCACGCAACGAGATCCGCTCGTGTCCTATATCGATGGCAGGCAGAGCATGCCCGTGTTCAGCAGAGTCTAGCAGACGCTGCTAGGGGCAAATTGGTAGACCTGGGTGCGCAGAAGCAGGCCCAGATAGCTCTGCCCAGCGCAAACTTGCGGCCAGTCGACAGTGTCACGGAAGTGTGTATCATAAGTCGTTGCGGCACTGACTCGCTGATATCGTTCTCAGGAAGATCCGATTCCGCCCGCCGATGTCGAGGTGCGAGCCTGCGAGTGCAAACATTCATGCAACGAAGAAAGCTGCTTCTGTCGCACATGGGGCAAAGAGTGCCATGCTTACTGCGGCCGTCGTAAAACAGTTCTGGCTCAATCTGCACCAAGAGAGCCGGTGTTATGTGCCAGAGTCCGTTCGATCAGTACAACACACACTTCTTCGGCGAAGAGGGTGCTTCTGCGAGTGCTACAGGCTGTTCCGCGGCTCACGTGGAAAGCCTAAGGACCAGGGGCGCCGTGGTGCGTCTCACGCTGTCATACCTCGAGACCATCCTAGTCACCAAAGCCCATGACAGCCTAACAAGTGACTTCTCTGAAGACTTCAAGGCATGGGAGCAAAAGTATGATACACTGCGCCGCCGATCGCCGAATTTCAAATCGCACATGCAGCTCTTATATCGCATGGGCCTGAGCCGCGACGGGTCATACCACTGGTATAGCTTCTGCAATAAGACATGGGAGGATAATGCCAATTGGGAGCACTGCCAGTACTGCAAGACTTGTGTCCACTGGAAGTCACACTGGCGCTGCGGTGTATGCAAGAAGTGCGTCGACCATTTGTATGCTCCGTGTGGTGGCTGTGGAGGCAAGTCGGCGATATTCGCAGCGGATTCCCTGCCACGGTTCGAAACTATGCAGCACGCCAGCGATAGTAGGGAGGCTTCAAAGACGTACGATGGTGGAGACAGTGGCGCTCCGGTTCGAACGTCTCACGGGCATGGCGTCCGTTCGACTGGCGACATGCGAGCAGATTCGCACGATGCGGTGGAGCAGCAGGAACGCAGAAACAGAGTAAGGAGGGGCTGACGGGAACGGTGCAGTCTCGCCACATGACGATGTCATCACATGTGGGCATACCATCGAGCAAGCAGACATATGAACATATAGCGAGGAAGTGATGATACGCCTTCCGCGAGCTTTGCATCACAATGTGTTATAATCTTGCAGTGGCCACTATATCCTACATGTAGTCGAGCTTCATGTCTCCCACAAAACCTTTGGATGAAACCGCCAAGCCTGTGTGAACCTCATCTACAAGCACTCATGTGTATCGGTAAGTTTCGCCAGCACTCTCCAGACTAGCTTCGCCACCACATCTTCATGATACACTTGCAACGTACGATCCTGCACCACTACACAATGCCATGCTGCGCGACCTCCCTCCCTTCCGCTCCTCCGAGCCAATATTCATGAGCACCCCTGCTGTCGAAGAGGTGTCTCACCAGAACGATTTGCTAGACGATATCTTCGGCTCTGCTCCCGGCTCTCCTGTCCGAGACGATGCTGACCGCGAGACGTTGGAGTCATTCAGCGTCCAAGGCAGTGAGCGATCGGACATACAGCGCTTGAGGAACACACATGTCACGAATGGATATCGGGAGGGCATTGCCGACAGCAAGGAGAAATACATCCAAGCTGGTTTCGACGAGGGATATAGCTTGGGAGCGGAGCTGGGCATGAAGGTGGGCTGGTGTTTGGGCGTACTGGAGGGCATATGCAGAGCATTGCCGGCGGAGGGTTTGTCAGCGATGGATACTGTGCCAACTAGTCACCCTGTGGTGTTGGTCAAGCGGGCTCGCGAAGAGCTGAAGATGGAGAACCTGGTGACTGAGCAGTACTTCGGTACCAATGGCATCTGGCTCTACGATGTGCCTGGGCAGGAGTCCGAGACGACTTTCAGAGAGGTTGCAGCAGCGCACCCGGTATTGAGATCGTGGGTCGACGTCGTTCATCTGACACTACGAAGCTATGACCTGGATGCTGGAAGTGCCGTAGGCTGAGGGAAGAAAACAAGGAGTTCCACTCTATCAACCGTAGACGAGCAGCATTGCTCACGATCGGTCGAAGGCTAGCTTAGCTTGTCACAGCGTGATATTCACGTCCTGCTCAGCCGTTCGACCGCTAGAACAACTCTCCACCGGCATCTGAAGACTTTCGCAGGTGCACATGGCCTTCACTGGTCGGGTCGTGCCTGCTAAACCTGTCCATGTCACACAATCCTTTGTGTGGAAGTACTCTTGGCTCCTCCGAAGTCTGATGAAGTGAAGCACAATAGCAGTGCACCTCTGAGGGAGTCACTTGCTCTTCCGCTCACTGTTTGTGGTGAAAGTTCTGCATTACTTCAGTCACCAACTATCATCAATTCGACATGATGTTTGAACCATCGAGGGCCAACCCTAATCCTGACTACCTTGGCCACAGACTACTCGATCACGACATGGGCGGTAGATCCTATCAGTCAGGGTGGCCTAAGCCTTGCGCATCCTCGTCAGACTCAGATTCTAGCTCGTTGGGTGATATCGATTTGAAGACCGACACCGACTCCGACATCGAAGACGAGCGTCAAACAAAAGCCACAAACACAAAAGCGGTCGACGACAAATCTGAGACCGACTCTGACTCCGGTCTCTCATCACTCGGCAGTACTCCCTCCCCACCCGGATCTCCTCGCACCCAAGATGCACCAGTCGAGAAGCTTCCACCTCTTCCCAAGTGTGAATGCAAAGGGTGGTGTATGTGCAAGAAGTACAAGCTCTTCTACTCTGGCGCCTACAAAGGTATGCGCAGCGTGGAGGATACGGAGAGTCAAGGCTACAAGTTGCCAAGTCAGACGCACTTGAGTGAGCGCACGCTGGCTGGAGAGAAGCTACCGGAGAGTAGGATGAGGAAGATGGCTCGTGATGAGAAGAAGGGTGTCGTGAAGCAGTTGAACGCGAAGGTGAACGGTCAGCGCTTCACGTGGGAGGATGGGGAGCAGCCTGCGGAGCTGCCGAGAAGCTGGGCGGGGGACGATTAGCGGAGGGGTGTATGGCGAGCGCGGTCGTCGGGAAATGCATCGCGTGTAGCTTTGTGAATGGCTCAGCGATGCAAGGTGCATGCAACTCGTCCCGGAGATGATGAGGGGCATCTGGGTGGTACCGTTCCTTGCGCTGCGCCGCAGGTCAAATTGGTCACACTAGCTGCCCGCATCACACTGACAGCTTGCAATTGACATATGTACGATGTCGATTGCGACAACATTCGAGGAACAGCATTGACCGTACTGTAGCGTACCATGAAGCTGTTAGATTTCCAAGTTTCATAATACCTTTATGAGATGGTTCAAGTGAAGTCGGACCTTCTCGCCGAAAAGCCGATGACTTTTCGTCGAACCTTCTAATTCATGTTGAATGTAGATTACCGTCTATACCTCATATCACGTTTGACGCATTCACTTAGCGAACACATGGCGGTATCAAGTAGCAAGGTATGCAATTTCCCATTGCTGCTAACGTACCATGAGGCTGATCAACGAACAGAAGCGTAAGCACGCCCAGATCGAAAAGTCGTCAAATGGAACAACAGGATTGCTAGACACGTCAAAGCCGACTGCAGTGTTCACTCCGAAGAACCCACGAGATCATACCCTGAGTATCGCGTTGCCTGGAAGCATCATTGCGAAGTATGTATCTCAACGATTCGATTCTCTTTTCCGCCCCTCGATTCCCACCATATTGTCGACACTCCTCCCTCCGGGTCCTGACTGCCAGTATGACAACACGCATTACTGACTATGACCCGCAGCGCCGTCACCCAAGAACAGAAGACAGCACTTGCTGGACAGATTGCACGAGCAGCAGCTGTCTTTGAAGTTGACGAGATCGTTGTGTTCGACGATGGACAGGCACCGAAAAAGCCAGCTGAAGCATCGGGCTACACGGCCTATGCGGACCCCAATTTCTTCCTGTATCATGTGCTAAGCTACTTGGAGACTCCGCCACATCTACGAAAGGCACTCTTCCCGATGCATCCGGATCTTCGTACTGCCGGCGCTTTGCCCAGTCTTGATATGCCACATCATCTTCGGAGCGATGAATGGTGTGCATATCGCGAAGGTGTCGCCGTTGGCACCAGTCGGTCTAGCGGTGCCATGATGTCGACTGTTGATTGCGGTCTGCCTCAGTACGTCACTGTACCTGTGGAGCTGGAGCAAGGCACTCGAGTCACTGTCAAGCTGGATAAGCAGTCGCACAATGACACGCATGGTGACTTACAAGGCACAGCTGTATCGCCAGACTTGCCTCGAGAGGAAGGCGGCTACTACTGGGGTTACAGTGTTCGCCAAGCGTCTTCACTCGGCGCGGTCTTCACCGAATGCGCATACGACAACGGCTACGACATCAGTATCGGGACCAGTGAGCGAGGTCAATCCGTCAGCATTCTGTCCGATAATTCGAGCAGCGATTATGTGCCGTCATTCTGGCAGCATCTTATTGTGGTCTTCGGCGGAGTTGCTGGCTTAGAGAAGGCCCTGTCAGCGGACTCCGAACTTCTGCAAGCTGGTGTGACTGAGGTCAAGGATGTCTTCGATCGCTGGATCAATCTTGTGGTCGGCCAAGGAAGTCGTACGATCAGGACTGAAGAGGCTGTCTGGATCGGCTTGACCGGACTGCGATCTCTCGTCGAGGCGAGGAATTCTCCAGTCTGACTGATTAGTATGCCAAGCTGATGGTCCAAGTACATCCCTGCGCCGTTCCGCACCGGAAGTACCTGCTCTATCGAATATTTCGAGACACCACACGTGGGTGGGCCTGTGAACAGAGTGTCAAGTGTGACCGTCCCGACTGATGTAGCATTGATGCTGACTGCGCAGCTGCCAAGTGGTGGCGTGGCGAGGACTCGATGTGTCGGAAGTGAGACTGTCCACGCTGCCGCGCTTACCCTACTACATTACAGGAACAGGCAGGAGGCTCTGCAGATCACTCACACGAGGGTTGCGCGCCATATTGCAGCCTTATGGCGCTCCTGCATGCCTCGTCCGACATTGATAGCTTCCCTGAGCTTTCACGGTCCAAGCTATTCCCTGTCACTGAGCTCAGTGACGAGGTGAACACCTGCGACCAGGTACAGCTCTACACCGCTGGCTTGTATCTTGTATCGTAGCGGTTGTGTGCTATGGGACGACTGTCGTTGGTCGGACTCAAGCAACGGAGCAGTGTCAACCAGTCACGTACTGTCCCTCGCATGGCACCACACGCAGAGCTCCGACATGGAGGTACTACGGGCGGTCTACACAATAGCCCATGATAGTATGAATGAATTTCGAGTCCGAGGATGTGACCACTGATGGTTAGACTTACGAATGCACGATCCCGGCAGCTGCAGGGCGACCGTTCACAACATTTAGTCTCATCGACATACGGTCGTTCGCGCTGCCAGCCCTGCCGGGGATCGTGCTAAGCGATCCGACTTGAGTGCCGGGGCAAGATCCGAGCAGCGATACCTCCAGGTGGCCCCACACCGGTTGCTTCGCAGTCCTCTGGGCGGTACCGGCAGAGAGCACGCTCGGGATGTCTTCATGCGGTGTCACGCTTCGCAGCGCCCAGTAGATCAATAGCCGACCAGATCTGCGATACGGGCCTCTTCGCCGTAAGCCACTTTGCAGTGTCGGCCAATGGCGACCCACGTGCCTTCGAACGGAGCGCGGGTCGGGTGCCCACTACGACATCGGCGCACTCAATCTCTGAAGGCCGATGCAACGACTTATCTTGAGCATGCAGGACCCAGACATACCTTATGATACTGAGCAACGAGGGAAACCCGTGCACAGAAACAACATCATCTCACTGTTATTTATCTATCGACTTTCAACTTACGGCATTCACTAACTCGAAATTGTACGAGACTCCCATCCCCGCCATTTCGGCCTTAGCATAGTGGCTTCACGCCATGCATAATGGCGGGGCTGTTATCTGCTTACTCTGCAGCTGACTACTCAGCTAATCCATGCGTGCAAGGCAGCAGTTCCCCGAACGAGCTCGTACCAGTCATCACGTCTGCCTCGAACGACCATTGGACTTGATGACTCTCATGTACTCGACCGTGAGTAACAAAAGCATCGGACCGGACTCCGTCGAAAGGTGATACTTAGTACAGTGTGCTGTACTCGCCGTATTCTGATGATTGCAATCGTTGATGATCAGAGAACGAGAGTTGGCTTATACAGTATTTACGAGTTATCCGGGATGGTCCCGTACCATCGGTGGCGCTGCATATCGCGCGAGCTCTTCCACTGGCTTCCAGAATCTCGACGTATTTGATTCGAGGCAGTACGGCCAGCGCGACAGACTCGAGATGGGCCTTTGACCGGAATATGTAGCCAAGGGCGATCATCTGCAAAAGCGGTTTGCCGAGTAGCAGCGCAATACCAGGGCAGATTAGGCATTGCTGACAGGGAACGGTACATTTCCGCGGTACATCTGGGGATACACGTGTTGATCACTCCACTATGTACACCATGCAACGTGACAGCTCCATCATGGCAAAGTCAGCAGTCTACCTTCGTTCGGTAGATCCGGCTAGCAGACCGACGCTGACTTTGCAAGCTGGAGCTCTGCTTCCCGAAGCTTGACACGTGCCTCTCTGGTCAGTCAAGGCGTAGCTTCATCGGCTGCTGCGCGTATCGACCACTCAGCGCGCACTCTGCGACTCAGCTCATGCACGCTGCATGGATGAGTGATCAAAGCCCATGGCATCGTCTGGATTTATGCTTTCACCCGGCTAGCGAACACCGCCGTTTCACACGCGATGCTGGAGCTGTTCCCAAGCGCAAAGGATGCGGAACCCTGTCAATCACTCTTCCCCACTCGGGTCCTGTCATCTCGAGGCATGCTCATCAAGTCTAGCTTCTTCTTATCACCGTACGGCCCGCTCGGTTGGTTGGTGGCCCTTACAGCCGTGGCTTGTCCATCGTGCTTGTCGCGGACCTGGCGGGTACCAACACGACGTTCCCTTGTAGTAGTGCCCGTCCACTTCACGCAGGCGCGATTATCTCCACTTACATGTATGCTGCTGACTCTTCTAGAGTATTGCTCATCCCTTGGTCGTTTTGCTTCTCGCGGTCTACACATAACATCCCCACTGTTGCCGGATCGAAGTCTCTACAGTCAAGTTTACGATCATTCCATTCATTGCCTATCTCAGCCCTGCCAACTTAAGCTTTCAACCCCATAGCGAGTCGTTACGAAATCGACTCCACCTGAACTTGATATGGAGTCGATGGAATATAACGACTACTTTCCTGGACAGACACAGTCATTCCCATGGTTTGAGGCCGACGATGGCGCGTATGGTCGCAACACAGGTGCAGATGGCACCATTGCCATACCGGTAAGCATGGTTATTGCACAGCTGCAGTATCTCGACGTTCTAACATTGGCCGGCAGACCTTGGAGGGCACATTCGATGCAAGCACCTACATGCAGAATCCGCTGGACTACAGCAACCTCGATGGCGCCTTCAGCGGAAGCTCCATGAGCGGCGTGCTCACGAGTGGGAACTCGGCATCGCCTACACAGCAGCAACAGTTCTCTCTGTTGTCGAATGGCTCAGTCGACAGTGGCATCGCCTTGGACATGGACAATGACCTCGAAGCCATGGCCAACATGCATAGACGGAGTAGGAGTGGCAGCGAGGACAAGGATAACATGACACCGGCACAGACGAGACGCAAGGCACAGAACAGAGCAGCGTGAGCATGCCCTGCGCCGCGAGACTCACTTCACAGCCATGCTGAACGACCGTACAGACAACGAGCATTCCGAGAACGCAAAGAGCGACACGTACGCGACCTCGAAGCGAAGCTCAATCTTCTCACAACTACCACAACTTCCCTCCAATCAGACAATGAGCGACTCAAGCTGCTGCTCCAGCGTGCACAAACAGAGAACGAAGTCCTACGAGCCACAGCATCCAGCTCACCAACAAGACAACAATTCAACCACCCAGGCTTCGTCGATGATCCCAGTCTCCTCCCATCCTCACGCTCAACGCGCAGCACGAGCTCAGACGAAGATAGCACATACGATCGTACACGGTTAAGCAATGGGCTCATCTCAACGGATACCTCCAGCCGCCCATCACCACGCACAGACGGGCAGCTGCTATCTGCTAGCGCGACGTGGGATTTACTTCAGTCACATCCACTCTACCTCTCCGGCGCGGTAGACATAGGCGAAGTCTGCGAGCGGCTAAAGAAAATGGCGAGATGCGAGGGCATGGGGCCCATGTTCTGCGAGGCAGAAGTAAGAGAGGTCATTGAGGAAGTGGGGCGAAGTGGAGGGGACGAGCTGTTGTGAGTGGGACGGATATGCTTTCATGCAAGGCTACGTGGTGCTCGCTTCCTGTGTTGGAAGCTTGAGCTGGCGCGATATCTTGAATCCTTTTCTCGGCCTGTGGTGGCACAGGGAGATCCTCCGCATCGGCTTTAGGCTAGATTGAAGGCCCAAGAGGCGGTTGCGATAGCTGTGATGAACACAGCTCTGTACAGGAGGTCCAGCAAAGTCGTTGAGATGTCCTCCCCCTCCAACTCTAGCTCACTGGAGCTCCGTCGGCAGTGGCTGCAGATGCGGTTCTAGACGAAGTCTAGCTGCTGTAGCTCGGAGCTCGACTCATGTACTGCCGATGTTGCTTCGCTAGCCTGCAGTCTATGTGCCTTTGTCAGCTTTGTCATCGGCAACGCCTGCAGGGCAGCTTAATCCTGCAGGATAGACTCTAATGCGCTCGGCGGTACGTCACGAAGTAGCCGAAGCCAGTCCTGCTTGGGTCGTTCTTGTGGACTACCGTCTACTATTGCATATCCGCGTGGCATACTTTTGTCGGCGTAGTGTACCACCGATCAATATACAGCCCACGTGTTGTAGAGCAAGCAAGATATCAAGCCTCGGCGTGAATCTCAATCAAAATCGCTGTCTTCTTCGTCAGCTGCCTGAGGAGCGCTTTGCTGTATGCCGCGACGTGGTGGCTCGTTTTCTTTGGCTGCTTGCGACGCCAAGCGGGAGTCGCCATGCTTGAGAGCACCAAGCTCGAGCAGCATCTTCTGAACATCTGCATAACGATCAGCGTTCTAGCACCCGCACCAACCAATTTCTTCCCTGCGCTCACCGTCTATTCCTGTGCTGTCTCCACGCAGCTCTTTCAGTGTAACGATCTGCCGCTTCACATCCCCATCTTTGTACACGAGCACGGTAGGGCAATTGCGGTCTGGGTAGCCCTCAATGCACAGATCCCCTCGAATCTGACAGAACTTGATGTCTCCAAACTTCTTCGCTAGCGCCCTCCACAGTTCTATCATCAACCTTGACTCATCGTTCGTGCCAGAGGAGGACGTCAAAAGCACAAGCACCCAAGCCTTGTTGCTCGCCTCCGTGACCTCAGTGGACCACTCGGACTTCTGCAGAGGGTATACCTGATTGTACACGCTCGCGTTTTGCAGCGTAGCGAGCTCCTGCATGCGCTTCTGCCTGTACGAGTCTAGGAAATCCTCATCCTCATCGTCTTCCAGCTCGTCCAGTTCATCGAGGTCCTTACCCTCTAGTCTGTTCTCGTGGGCCAGTTGACGAGCCTGCTCTAATGCCTCTTTGATCATTGGGGTGGGCGAAGGTGGCTTCTCGGGTATGATGCCCTTCTTACGTAGTATGTCGTTCCATTCAGTATCCGCGTTTGGGTCGTCCACGGGAACATTGACAGGCATATCGGGCATATCCATGATCGCGACGTCCTGGAGTATGGCTTAAGCGATCGTGCAGGTGTCTTTCCCGAGCGAAAGAATGTAGTGCTGATGCCTTCACATGCGAGAAAGCCTCGGGCGATCGCACTGAATATGGACCTCGAATGCTGCGTCAGCATCAAGCCAAACTTTCACTGCCAAGGATCACCTTTTGGCATGTGAATGGCTCGAACAGCTTGGAACACAGCACGACATCATCACAATGAGTACGTCGGAATGAGGAGGTGATAATGATGCAGGACGATAACCGAGACTATTGGCTCTATCTTAAGCAAGCCGTGTTTGCTGTTCCCCCATAATCTCCCATCGCCGTCGCTAATGCTGTTCATCCCTTCGCCATGCAGAAAGCAAGAAAGCAACGCAATGCATGAGAGTGAGCCGCTGCGTCGAGCGCGGAGAGCCATCTCAGGGCAGCCAGTCGCTTGTCAGCATTAGTGGCTAATTCGAGTGGCTGACCTCTAGCTCGACGACAACGTAAGTATACTGGCTAAGTATATCCGCATATGTGTGGAAAGCAGTGATAAGTCTGCTTACTCTAATGTACCCTGAGGTGGATAGTCTTGGGTCGTCAGCCGTCATATGCCGTTTCCTAAGGATTCGGCGGTTGTGGTGTTGGTAATTGGATCTCGAGGGGCGGAGATTCGAGGCAAGGCGGAGGCACTGTCAGGAGCCTGATCAAGTCTGGCAGAGCTTCCCTCGATGCTCTCTCACTACATGTAGCTACGATCATCCGAAAGATTTGTGGCGCCCTTTGTTGTTGATAGGCGCCGTGGTTTCATACTCGTCATCAGGCTTCCACTCCTCCGGCTGGAAGTCTGCATTGAGAAAATGCGCAGTGTTGAAGTGGGAGCTGTTGTAGAACGTCAGCATCCTGCTTGCACACAGCAAGGCATTGGAGATATACTCACTTGCGCATGATCGACGTCTGAAAGGTATTGCCAGATGTAGCTTGGACGTGGGGATACCGCTCCCACATAGACGGACGGAATGGGCCATCCGAGGAGAAGCTTGGCGGCTGCATTGGAGGCGCATGCATTGCAGGATAGTTGACGTGTGGCACAGTGCGGATGGCGAGGCCATGCGTGTGATGCTCCGGCGGTGTGATAGAGAGCGAAGAGGGTGTAGTGGGCACATACTGTGGCTGTATCACAGCGTGCGGCTGAATCTGCGGCTGTGGCGTCGGTGCGACAGGCGGAGCGTAGGTCTGATGAGAGATACCCGGGGTCAGAAAGTCGATTCCGCAGCGGTTGCTAGTCATCCAGCCTGGGTGAGGCTGTGCGAACGACATGCCTGGGATCGTGGTGATGAAATCCGGGATGTCCTGGAAGTCGGCGCATTGCGAAGATAGCTGGGCTGGATCGTGATACAAGGACGACGAGAACTGAAGGTAAGTGGCGATGGGTGTCGGTGGTGGTGGCACATCCTCAAGCTTGTAGAGGAGATCGTAGTGGCCGCTGTGATTGTGTCAGTACACAATCTGGGCGCAATAGGGCGAGCGGCCACTCACGGTCGATATAGGAGTCGGATCGTCGCCTCAGTGATACCATTGAGCGGATCGAAGCGATGCATGTTCGGTTCGTTGCCTTCACTGCGGTCGAGGTACATCACTTCCAGTGCAAAGCCGGCCGGGTTCAGAAGTAGATCTTGAAGTGCGCTCATTCCAAGATGATCAATCTCAGCGCCGTGGGGCGTGATATGCTCATCGGTGTACTGCTTGACAGTCTGGCCCACCATGTAGCCCAGGTAGTTTTCGGAACGTGTAAGCATCCACGCTGTAGTCAGTGTCTAACGCAGCGTCAGCGAGTCATCTCATTGATTCCACCGGGATCTGTCCTACCCTTAGGTGGGTGATGAGACAATTCTGCACGTTCTCGTCGGCGAAAGCTTCAGCAAGCACCTCATCGCCACTGCCCTGGTCCACCGCAACCGAAAGTGTTCTCATCAGCTGGAACCACTCATCTGCGAAGTCTTCAATGAGGAACATTTCCATCCCGGATTGAGCAACAACGTTGTTGAGCGATCGGAGTCGAGCTTCTTCCATCAGGATGCGGCCACTGTCGCCAATGTACAGTAAACGCTCCAAGTAGCCGAAAGCAATTGCTGTCGTCGAGTCAGTATAGTCATTGTCCTCTTGCTATTATGAATGAGCATACCTCGCCATCCGCATCGTCCATCGCCTCTCACAGTGCGGTAGTGGGAATACTTCTGTGGGAGAGCCTACATCTACTGTCAGTACGCTGCTCGATGATGCAGGATCGGATCTTCACTCACAGCAGTCTTGATCCGGTACACTGGGTCCGCTCGAGCGTATTCTGCGGTGATATTGCTTGTCGACTGACGCTGGCCCACAAGTGGTCCCTGTATTGAGTTGCGATCAGCAATCGATGATCTCGCTCGCGACGACTGCCATATGGGTATTGCAGATGTGAGTGCAACGCGTACCTCGATCTCCGGCTGCCATTCAGCACTCGCCTGCTGCATCTGTGCAAGCTCCTCGTCCGTTATCTGGGGAGCTGGAGTCGCCATGGTCTGATGTTGAAGTCTCCGATGGTGTTGAATCACTTGCTGCAAAGCGACAGGCCTTTGATGATAAGCAGCAGGTCGTGAGCTCTGGGCATACAAGCCTGCAGCTTGCTGCTGCTGCTGCTGCTGTGCTAAGGCAATGTGATGCTGTTGCTGTTGCTGATCCGAACCGATGGAATCGTGTCGTTGAAATGGCAATTGAAGCACTCGATGTCCAGGTGGGAACAGCGGGGGGTCATGGTACGCCACTTGGGGAGCGTAGACATGTTGTGGCTGCGGGTAGGTCTGATGTTGAGGATACTGCTGCTGCAGCAAGTGATGTTGAAGCGGATGATTAGCAGCCGTTTGGTGGTGAAGCATCGTGAGCGGCGGCTAGCTTCGTTTCTGCCGGCAAAGTCCAAGCACCCTTCCGTCGTTCCTTTCACGCACCAACAAGCAAGCTCGGTCAACGACAAGCTAACGCAGGCGAGCGCGGGGCTACTGGCACCTTTTGTTTGCTCTTTTACTGCTGATCGAGTCGAGTGCAAGGTGCGTCGACGCTACTGTATGCCTATTGCCGTCAAGGTGTGGCCTGCGAGCTGGCACCTGACCCGACGACCCGGTCTCGTCGAGCTGGTGTTGCCGCTCACGACGACTGAACGCTCGGGCAGTATTGTGCGCTGTGCGAGCGTGAAGCCGAGCGGCAGTGCGTGAGATCAGGCGGGTAGTCGTAAGCATCCGGTGAGGGTTTGGCGTGCCCCAAGGGCGGGCAGGTATGCAGGATCGGGACGCTGGAATGAGGGATGCCTTTGAGCAATCACTTCACCTCCTGCCACAGAGTCGTGCTGCACAGCCAAGGGTTCACGAGATGAGCGTACCAAGAGGACGGTGCGAGGTAGAGATCAGGTCGGAGGGCGGATCTGGCAGCACAAAAGGTGCCTTGCCGTACTAATAACAGACGGCGATAGAGGGAGCGCCCCCCGGTGCACCCAATCGCCCTGCACACGGGACTCAAGACAGCGCCTCTGCTCACGGTAGGACACTGCTGCCAGTAGCCTCAGCTCGGGGCGTCGGATTTTTCACCTTACGGGAGGACGAAACATGCGCGTGCGTAGCCCTTGCTGTTGAGTAACCTTCCAGCGGGGGATCTGAGCAAGACGACTTGACCGGGGTAGGGGAGGAGAGGAAGCAGTGCTTCCTGCAAGTCCCTGTGTGCGGGTGTCTTCACGCACGTATACAAGCTATCGAGACCTTCGGTCGACGTGCACAGATCTTTTACCTTCCTCCATCCACAGCCCTTGCCTCTATGCGGCGAGGGCAGGTCCCGTTCCGGCACTCGGCAGGACGATGTGTGCCGACGACGCGTCTACTTCGATATGCCAGGTACGAGCACGAGGCGTATCTTTACTGATAGTGCTTCAACGACTGTTCACGATCTGGCTGAAGCTCAGAAATTACGACTAAACATATCGATCACGTTTCTTACCTCGAGCACGCCACTCCGAAATAGAAGCACACGTTTTATCCATGGCCTGAGCAGGTAACAAGCCCGGCAATCGCAATGAAATGCTAGGACAGGTCTAAGACTGTCGGCGAGACATCTGACGCAATGATTCGCAGCGCTACTGAGGAGGCGCTGGGCGGCCCTGGTCACGCCTGACGCTTCCGATGCTGTGCTATGCTATGGGACCTGCTAAATGGACGATCCTGTTAGTGTGGGTAGTATGGCTGTCATGCACTCGAGTCGATCAAGAACGAGCCGCAACGCCCCGTGCTGCAGGTGCTCCCGATGCATTGGGTGCCACGATGTCAGTTGCTATGATGTGCTATGAGCGACCGCACTGACGGCGCTGTCGGGCTGATGATGGCTTCCAATGATACTGAACCGCCATGTTGAAGTGGAAGTATTGCCGATACTGCTCAGTCACTTCCTCGACCAAGTTCACGCATTTGTCACGTACTACGGTCACACAGAACCTGTCGCAAACCCACTCAATGCACGTCTAGACCACCAATGCAAGCGAGTAGATACCCTCGCACATCTCCACAACAACCAGATCGATCAACCTCACATATCCCACTCCCCATCATCCAGCGCATCATACAGTAGAATCCATGCATGCAAATCTGATCTATCGCAAACCCGGTCCCGTCAATGCAATTCGCACCCGACACTACGGCACCACAAGCATATGTCGTGCAGCACGAGATCCAAGCAGGGATGCTGCAGACGAGATGCACCCGTATGAGCGATGAATGTAAGCGAGCGTGGGCGTTCACTTGTGCGCCGTGGGGTCGGTATTTGATGGCGTTTCAATTTCGATCGCGTTGATGGCTGGGATTGGGAATAGCGAGGCCTGCATCGGGTTGAGGCTGCATTTGGATCTGTGGAGGCTGGGAGATCTGGGAATGGGCATGGGTCGCGATGGATGGGATTTGGTAACACTAGACGACGCTTTTGCTTGAGCTGAGGCTAGATGTGATTGACTGCTTGGAAACCAGCTATATTCCTAGAGGAGCTGCGTGCAACACAGCGCATATCGCTATCATACTTCTCGGGGCTCTCCCCGCCTGGCAATCTCGCCTTACAGCTCTGCCCATCACCGTCCCTCCGGTCCCAGCGCGAAATAGGGTGGTGTAACGCATCTGTCCCAGGACCGAAGAAGTCCGGCACCGCGCGCATGAACTCCCTACTCGCTGTAATGTGTCCCCGCGCTCTGGCTCAGACAGATCCCGCAGCGTGTCCCACAGCGCGGAGCAAGTTGCTTGGATGACAGCGGCAATCGCGCATAGACTTCGAAAGCCACCTTGTGCGACCTCGTGTGCTGCTTCCGGCACAGCAATGGGCTGCATCAGCAGCACCGTGGCGTCGAGCATGTCGTTGATATCCTTGGTTAATGTTGTTCAGCCTTCATGTCGTTCATAGTAGAGGTCATGCAAGTCATTTCCCCGGTCCCCGGCGCCGCTGGCCCCTCCCTCCCGCCGACCCACGCACAATGCCCTCCCCTCCCGGCGTGAAACCCGGCGGTCCACCACCACCAATCGAACTCCCAACATCATCAGCTTTGAAACCCTCACTCTCATTCAGCACGAAAGCAGCGAGAGCCTTGACAGCACCACTCCAATCCGCAACTGCCTGCATCCTCTCCGCATCAACGCCACTCTCAATCTCAACCGTCCCGGCATCCTGGTCGATCTTGCCATGCAGCCTGCCATCCATGATCAGGAAGCCCACGATGTCTTGCACTTCCGGGATGGAGATCTTGAGGCGCTTGGCGATGAAGTCGAGGCGGAAACGGGTGTATGGTGCGACGAGCTTGACCACTGCTTTGGTGCGCATGTTTCGCGTGACTTCGTCGATGTTTTCTGCTATGAAGGGGTCGGCAAGGAGGTCCCGGTTCTTCTGCAGGATCGTTTCGTATTGATTAATCTGGTCTGTTTGGTAGGCTTGGACTAATTCGGTCATTGCAGCGATGCGTGGGTCGTTCTTGTAGGGTTTCGTTTCTTGGGAGTCGAAGGGGTTGATGTCAGAGCCCATCAGCATGGTCGTCAGTACAAGATACTTCAGCACTTGGATGCGCTGCAGTGATCCAGCTTCGTCGTAGTTGCGAAACGACTCGAAGAAGTCGCTCTGCGCCTCAGTCCAATTCTCTGATAAATGTGTTAGTCTGCCTGTTTTGCATGGTTTCGCGGGAATTGGCACGTACCTTCGCTGAGATGCATCTTGCCACCACACTCTCGAATGATGCCCATGATCTTGGGATGAGGCACAGCTGATCGCACCTTGAGTGCACGTTGGTACAAGCCCTGTGCGATGTTTAGTGAGTGGCGCAGGCACCCTAGGATAGACCTCTCAAACCTTCAGCCGCTTATTGTTCCGTGTCTCAGCATACATCTGAATCTCCAGAGCATACGCCTCCATCGAGTAGGTCCCCTTGCTTGGGTCGTCTGTGCCGTCTTCCAGCTGACATGCCTTGTGGAGCTCACGGACCTTATCAGTGAGTCGACCATAGTCTTTCTGCGCAAGCCAAAGCCGGGCGAGCTTCGTGTTCGTCGATAGCCACAGTCGCTCGTTGTTGGTGGCCTGGAATGAATCGAGTGTCTTGGAGTAGAACTGCTCCATGCACTGATTCGCCGCCTGGTCGTCTGCATTCTTCTCGATGAAGTCCAGCATGTTGTTGATCGACTTCTCCGAGTAGTTGCGCGTCACAGCCGACTTGACGTATGTCAACAGCTCGGTGTAGTGCTCGACAGCCTGCTGAAGGGTCAGCAGCTCGCCACATGCTCATACATAGAGCCATATCGACCTTCTCATATCGGCCCAGCTTGAATTCAAGCTTGATAGCTTGTTTCAATCCCTTGAATCCCCAATCTCCTTTCTCCTCCTCCAATGCTGGCACGCCGAGGAATTCGTCGATCGCATCCTCGGGCGACTCTGCCTTCATCTGTTTGGCATTGTAGTACTTGTTCTCGACGTCTACATCACCGCCCGCCTCGGCCTCATCTTCGTCCTCATACTCGAAGTCGTAGCTAGTACCGCTGTTAGTGACATCAAGCCCTGGCTCTTCATTATGTAGACTCACTTCTCCTCGTCCGACGCTTGCATGAAGTCATCGTCGTCGGACATGACAGCGAAGAGTGACCACTTTGGATTCCCCGAGCTTCGTCACTACTCGTTGCCACAGAGCGAAGCGTACAGCCAAAGATGGTCAGCGCGACGCGAGTGGATGACCGACGTGAAGCTATCAATCAAATGTCGCGCTTTGGAAGCTCGACGTGTGGCTGTGGGGTTAATCGGATTTAAGCACGTGGAGACGGGACGTTGCCGCAAACGCTGCCGCAACTCTGCCCAGGGAAGGCGACTTCTGTTGCTGCTCTTCTTCCACCACAACTACAAGCAGCGTCCACCTTTCAACACCGCAATCATGGGTGGCGACCTCAACCTCAAGAAGTCATGGCACCCATTGCTCATGTCAAACCAAAAGCGCGTCTGGGCAGAAGAAACGAAAGCACTGGATGAGCGCAAGAAAACCGAGCAGGTCCTGAAGGAGCGCGCAGAAGAGCGCGCAGTCCTCGAGCTCGAGCGGCTGCAAGAGAATGCAGGCGGCAAGAAGCGCGTCGACCGCGTGGACTGGATGTACAACGGCCCTGGTGCGGGCGGACCTGGGGCTGGTGGCGTGACGGAGGAGATGGAGGGGTACTTGCTAGGCAAGCGGAGGCTTGATGGACTGGTGAAGACTGCGGAGACGGCTGCGGTGAAAAAGGAGGCTGGGCAGGAGGGATTCATGGCTCTGAATGCTAATGCTAACTCGGCGAGGGATATCGCGAGTAAGGTTGCCGGTGATCCGATGTTGGCTATCAAGAAGCAGGAACAGGCTGCTTATGAGGCCATGATGAATGATCCGGCGAGGCGGCGGTTGCTGATGCAGGCTGCCGGGAAGGAAGAGGCACCTACTACGGAGAAGAAGGAGCGATCGCACAAACATAGGTCGCGGCGAGATGGGGATGATGATGATGGGCACAGGCGGAAGCGCAGGAGGCACAGTGATGAAAAGGACGAGCGCAGAAGTGACAGACATCGCTCGCATCGACACCGCCATCGCTCGGCCTCCAGATCGCGATCGAGGTCTCGCTCGCCATTCAGACGCCGGGATGAGGAGGATCGCGATGACAGACGCCGAACCTCACGCAAGCAACGAGACTACACTCCGTCGCGATCACGATCACCACAGAGGCGCCGCGATGATGACGACCGACGAGATCGACGAGATCGACGAGACCGACGAAGATCATACCCCAGCCCAAAGCGATCGGGCTCCTCAGACTCGAGATCAAATTCACCATATCGCGAGTCGCGTAGCTCGCACAGCAAGCGCAGACCGCGACGATCACCTTCATACGATCGAAGTCGCTCGAAGCGAGAAAGCTGCCACTCGCCGCCTGACGAGGCCAAGAAAGACGACACCGCCGAGGCTGCGGAGCGCGAAATGCGACTGGCTGCCATGTCATCCAACGCATCTGACTTGGAGACTGAACGCAAGGCTCGTCTTGCAGAGCTGGAGGCAAAGGAGGCAAAGCAGCGGGAGGAGGATGATCGCAAGCGGTCTGAAAAGGCTCGCTTCATCGATGGTGTGCGAAGGGAAGCAGAGGGTGTTGATGCAGGGAGGAGGTTTAAGGGAAAGGGCTTCAATTCGGACAATTAAGAGATGATGTCTCTATGCAGAATGAGGTTTAGCAAGGCATGGAAGCTCCATGGTCCCGATTTTATGCATTGCACGCAATTAATGAGCTTGAACTGTGGTCGCATGTGTAGCAACGTTAATGCATAATGTTCACCCCTTCCTAACAAACCATAGCGCTTACATACCTAATCACGTACCTCGCATCACTTGGTTGCTGTCCTGCACGAGGCGAACACCAGTTCGTCGGGCCGCGCACGTTCCTTCCTCGGTACTAACTTTAGCCCACCCAGCGATCTGAGCCCCCAATGATCTCTGCCAAGTCTTTCAACTGTCCTCCTTGTCAATGCATGTGTACTTTCTCACCTCCATCACCACCTCCTATCTCACTTGACTTCATCATCTTCGCGCTGTAAGGCTCGCTGACTTTGACCAACCCGGATGAGGAAGGAGCAAGGAAGACTTCTACCCGCCCCCAAAACCGGCTGAAGTGAACGTTCAGATTCAAGCAGCGCGGCCCGTAAGGCTCCGCAAAGAAGTCCAGCCGCCATTCCCCACGAACTCTGTGCCAGCGTGCGCCGTGCATGATCCGCAGTGGGCCACTTCAGAACAAGTAGGCGGAGAACCTTCGTCGTCACGTCGCAATCAATCGATCTTGCTGTCTCGATTTCGTAAAAGCTCAAACAGACCATCCATCGGAATCATTGCACAGGCGATCAAGACGACCAGACTAGCCGCAAGCATTTGTACGATTGATTGCGACAAGACGAGGCTGGCGGATTGAGCAACCGTTGGAAGGACGCAGAACGAGGACCGGCGCTTCGGGGTGGAACATAGATTACGTTCAACATGCCGTTGTGCGGTGATAGCAAGACGGTGCAGAGGAAGCTGGTGCTGCTGTAAGACTAGACACACCAGCGGGGCGATCAACGAGACGGCGAAGCTGACAATGATTGCGCAGAGGCGATGGCGCATGCGGCAAGACATCACTACTCAATGTCTTCACGCGAGGGTACTTCCCGACAGTATAGTGAGTGTATCCCAGCTAAGAGCGGCCAGCGATGATTCTCCGAATACCGTACTAATCGCAAACTAGCGAACCCACCGTCTTCGAAAACTACGTCCACGACATCTTCATCGACAGCACCCACGTCGAGCTCTCGCTCTGGGATACAGCAGGGCAAGAAGAATTCGATCGCCTGCGTTCCCTCAGCTACGATGACACCCATGCCATAATGCTGTGCTTCTCCGTCGACTCGCCCGACAGCCTCGAAAACGTCGAATCGAAATGGGTAGGCGAGATTGCTGAGAACTGTCCAGGAGTGAAATTGGTGTTGGTGGCGCTGAAGTGCGATCTGAGGGAACAGGAGAAGGATGATCGGGAGGATGGGGCGGAGGTGAAGAAGCCGTGTATTGATTACAAGGCGGGGTTGGCGGTTGCGGAGAGGGTGAAGGCGTTGAGGTATCTTGGTATGTTGGGCTGTCCAGTACAGAAGCTTCTGGGAACTGTACTGACTGAGTTTGACAGAATGCTCAGCAATGAAAAACCGGGGCGTGAACGAGGCATTCACGGAAGCCGCACGGGTGGCACTCACGGTCAAGAACGTCAAGGGCGACAAGGACGCTGGGTGCTGCTCAGTCATGTAGAGCAGCTTGCAGACCTGACGAGTGAACCCTCTGCCCTTGCTTGTTGCTCTGCGCTGTGGTATGGCTTGGCTATCAAGGATACTCGAACACTCCCGACTTGAATTTGCGTTATATTCTGCATGCGTGGCGTTGGGGAATGGGGAGGTGCATTGAACACGAACGGAGAAAGGGAAGTCGCCAGCTTCTCAGCAGCCTTGCAGAGAGAGCTCCTTTACAACGGGCTAGCAGCTCTCCAACGAGGTGCTTTAGATCTTCCGGCTTTGTATACTTCGAGCACATGATTTGTATACCCCAATTTTGAAGCCATAGTGTCATTTCCGGCTCTTTTGTCAGACATTTTAGAACCTAGAGACTGATCGTTCCACACGCAGACCAAAAGCATACCTCACTCCGCGACAAGATCCTGACAACACTTCGAAATACCAAGAGTCGAAAAAGATATTCATTGTTGCCGATTGACGGGTCTGATTGGATTGTTAGTCGCTGCGTGGGCACATGGAAGACGTGTGGGTGTAAACTCACTCTTCCGGGAGTCGAACCCGGGGCCACTCGCAATTTGGCTTAAGGTTGAACCCTAAGCGAGTATCATACCACTAGACCAAAGAACCGCCTGTCATTACTGGATGGGGAGATGTGCAGAATTACTGATTATAAACAGAGTATTACAATGCGAAACACACCACGAGGTTTCAATCGGCATGAGATTGTTTGGTGATGCTAGGAAGAGGTGAGGCCGAGACAAGCTTCGCCAGGTCGCTCCTTCCTCAAATACAACTGAGCAACGTACGTGCTTCGGAAGCGTCTATAGACAGGGTATCTTGAGGTCTATATATACAAGTCTTTGCTCTACCTCTATGCAATTTTAGCGCATTTCACCCATCGAAAACGCCGTGTTGCAGCTCAACGCCCATTCTGTGAAGAAGTCAGTACATCGCATTCTCACCGAGATCACACGAGCAAAACTCACCCTTCAGCCATCTTCCGCATGCTCTCCTCAATATCGTCATCCATACCCTTCCCTACACCCAGCCATTGTCTGATCTTGGCCCAGTAGAACACGAAGTCAGTGCTGATTAGTACAGTCCTGAACAACAAATGCTTTCCGTACTCCTTCCATCGTTGGCTGAGCGAGGCTTCC
This sequence comes from Cryoendolithus antarcticus, assembly GCA_002077065.1. Classification (NCBI taxonomy): domain Eukaryota; kingdom Fungi; phylum Ascomycota; class Dothideomycetes; order Cladosporiales; family Cladosporiaceae; genus Cryoendolithus; species Cryoendolithus antarcticus. The sequence continues at coordinate 96,991 of NAJO01000065.1, forward strand.
CGGTTCTCTGCGAGAGCTCGACTCGCCCATGTCCCAGTGATCTTCACACGATTCACAGGACTTCCCAGGAACTGATTATTTCCCTGCACAATCCTCAGATTCCGCCCAATGAAGATAAGCTCTTGCGGGAACTTGTCTTGGTTGGAGAGAATGTCGCGAACGCCAGCCCGCATCTTCTGCTGCATCTCAAACTGCCGCACCTTCTGCTCCTTCTTACTCATAGCCCTGATCTCAGCTAAAGTCTTTCCATCCCCTCCCTCATACGGTCGCATCAACGTCGCGCTGGCAAAGATATCCGGCGCATTGATGCCCCATTCTTGCGTCACTTTAGCGATGGTCTTATTATCAAACGTCATGAGACTCCGCCAGAAGAGCGCGTACTCCAAACGGAACTTGGGGTCCATGCTGATGTATAGGCCGTGGTCTATGAGTACTAGCTCTGGCTTACCGGATGGCAGCCGCCGGATGAAAATGTTGCCTGGATGCGGATCACAGTGCACCAGACCCCAGAGGAACATTTGGGCAGAGAAGAGATCGACCATCGTTTGCATTACGGGTTTGAGAGGGAGGCCAAGTCCGCCTTTCTTGGCTGGGCCGCGCCACGCGTCTCGTTCAGGCTTGAGCTTCTCGTCGTCCGGCTGCTTCCTTGAGATGTTTGCAACGACGTGTGCAGGAGGAGCGTCCAGCTGTACGCCTCCTGCGCCGGGCGAGCCTTTGCCGTAGCCACCTCGCCATGTGTTGTTGATGCCCTCCTTGTCCCAGAGTCGGATGCCCTCGATCCACTCAGCGGTCATCACACGCTTGCTGCTCATGCTGGGATATGTCTCGGGGATGTACACCCTATTCTTCAATCTGGGCTCGTTCTGTATGAGATTCCGCATCTTCTCGCCGTTGCGCGCCTCGTTCTGGAAGTCCGTCTCCAGCATTAGCCGATCAGAGATATACGGCACTAGACTGTACAGTGGCAGGTCGAAGTACCACGTGTAAATCTTCGTCACGACCTTGAACGCCCACAGATCCCACTCAACTTGCCGTGCAATCTCTCGCTTCTGTATCTTGATCGCCACTTCTCTCCCATCCGCCAGTCGTGCCCAATGAACCTGCGCGACACTTGCGCTCGCTCGTGCCGTCCTCTCCATTACACCCTTGCTTGGGTCTCCATCGAAACTGATCCCGAACACCTCCTCGGGCGTCTTCCCAAAGTCCTCCTTAATCACCTGCTCCACCTCCTTCCAGCTATTCTGCGTAGCATCGTCAAACATCCTCGCGAACATCTTCTGGAACTCCGGCGGCAAGATGGCAGACTGCATCGCGATCGCCTGCCCGATCTTGAGATACAGTCCGCCATTATTCCGCAGCAACTCGAACAGCCGAGTCGCACTTCGGCGATGCAAGTCCTCGACGCTGTCGCCTATCCAGGGATCGGGGCGGAAGTTTATCTTATAATCTACCGCTACGAAGAGACCGTTGGCGAAGGTACGGAAGGTGCGCGAGAGGCAGGCGTCGTAGAAATATTGGTCCGCTGCCAACACTGCGCCTACGACCAGGGCTGTGCGGATAAGTCGGCGGAGCCATTTTCGCGAACGGCGATAGGTTTTGGCTTTGGCGGGTTTGCCTAGTTCAGCGATTGTTGGTGGGCGGAGAGGTTGAAATTGCGATTGGAGGCGGCGGGGGGTGAGAGGCAGGGGAAGTCGTCGTGCTGAACTCGCTTGGCTATGATTGGTCTGCGATCGCGTGCTCAATGTTGCCCTGTGGATGTTATGTCGCGTGAGGTCTCGAGCGAAAGCAGATGGATTGGCGAGGGTCTTGCTTGCGAATCGTCGACATGACGGCGCAGGGACGAGGCGAAACATCAAATCCGCCAACAACGCCGCCACAGAGACTCCAGGACCTAAGAGGCAAATAGGGATACCAGGAGGGTGGAGCGGCACAGTCAAGAACTGGCGCGTGGGACATCTGTAGTTGTCTTGTCATGACGTCTGCATCGGGATGTCACCGCTCTCGCTTTCCGAGCTCGCATTCACCATACATGTAATGATCAAGATGACCTTGATATTCCTTCTTTCACCATTGCACACCTCGCGTGGTATGAATTCGCCGCAAACATAGCGTGAGCCTCTCGTGGAGATCCTGACCGCCTCACTGGCGACGTTGGTGCATGCTGGCGCCAGCCATCACGCGTTGCTCGTGGAACCCGCGTCGAGGAATACAGAGGCCTTCAACCACATGACCCAGCTCGCTTCAGGATGATTCCACGTCGTCTCTGCTCATCAAACCCGGTGCAATTGTCTCTGATGAGTGCGAGACTGCATGCCAGTCTGATTTGAATGTTCAGGTACGATGATGCTGGATCACCACTCACGTCTGTATCTGGTAATTCAAGTGCGTTCTCCTCCGCTCACGGTTGTGCTTGACTCGTCCACGCTCGTATCGCGCCTTCTGTAGCAGACTGCCACTCTCACGGTCGGCCTGAGAACCGACACACAAGCAACACTGCGACCTTGAGTGGGATTCGCCAGTACCTATAGCCACTACTATGGACATCGGTGACGACCTCAACGTGTCGCGCTCTTCATCGCGGGACGAAATGAACGTGAATCCTCTCAAGCGCAAATGGATTGAGTAAGTCATCAGGAAACACTGCGCCTACTTAGCTGATCTCCTACGTAGAGTCGACTATGGCGACTTGCTCGAAGTGAAAGTGGGCGATCCGTCGGCGCCGAGGATCTTCAAAGCGCATAGAGATGTGATTTACAAGAAGAGCAAGTTCCTGGCCGCAGCTGCTACGGAGAGCTGGATGGAGGGCCAGCAGACAATGATTAGGCTTACGGAGGTGGATGGTAAAATCTCCGCGACATATGTTCACTGCATCTACGTCAAGAGAATCTTCCGCCTGATTAGACGGTGACTAGTATGGAGGTGTACCCTGCACCTGCTAGCCGATCGACTGGGAGACGTACCGGCTCGCAATGCCGTGATGAGCATCCTTTTCGACCTGTGGCAATCCAATCTGCCGAGCCTGCACAATGTTCTGGTCATCGATCAGGGGGCGGCGTACTCGTCAAAACCCCTCCCCCCCCCCCCCCCACCCACCTATTGCTTCAGGAAAGGTTTGTAACGTGTACGAACAAGACTTGGCCACTACAGCAGGCGACATATCTTCCACCAGATTTTCTGGCTGGTGTCGCGGTCTGAGTGCTTTGTGAAACGACCAAGAATCACCTCTGGGGTATCAAAAGCTGAAGAGCGGTCTCCAGGAAGAAGTGGAGCAGGTTTGAGGTACATCGGAAAATGGAATGCGCTGTCACGGGCTATGATTTATGCTCGTGAGAGCGCGGCGGCGTTCTACCACAAGGCGGAAGTTGTTAGCTGATACTAATGCAACGGACGGCGAGACCTTACCTCACCGGCATAGAGGATGAAATCTCAAAAGCACTGCTGAGGAGCATGGGCGAAAGTGCATTGGTGGGTCCTCTGCACGTCTCACTGGCATTGCACGGGTCATGTAATTGAGTCCCATTAGCTGCATTAAGGTTTTGCGCCTGCATCAAGTTTGCTTATATCTTCGCGATCACCTTCACTCAGCCTTTCACGCCACTGCTTACCTCACGTTTTTCTCAAGCCCTGCCAACATGGCCAGCTCACCGTCGGCCGCCAGTGCGGACAATAGTATCAATCCCCTCAAGCGTAAATGCGTCGAGTAAGCTTATGCAAAGCTGCGTTAGTCGAAGCGTACTGCTAACCAATATGCAGGCAGGACTATACCGATATTCTTGAAGTCAGAGTGGATACGCCTTCCGCGCCGAAGATATTTTGGGTGCACAGAGATGCCATCTGTAAAACCTCCAAATTCTTCAACGCTGCGACTTCAGAAAGGTGGGCGACAGCCGACGACAAATCAATCAAGCTGCCAGGAGAAGACGCGAACGTGTTCGCAAAGTATTTACACTGGGTGTATCACGATGAGATTAGCATTGAGGCGACGTATCTAGATCCGACGGATCTCGTGAAGTTCTATTCCTTGGCCGACAGCCTGGACGACGTCGCCGCTCGCAACCGCACCACCGACATCCTTCTGGACGCCTGGCTGTCGAAGGTTCCTAAGCAAGAATGTACATGGGAGGTGTTCGAGATGACACCGCCGACCTCGAAGTTGCGCCTGCTGGTAGTGCACTTCTACCTCGCGAACGTCTCTACTCGCTGGCTCGAGCAAGAAGCTGACAATTACCCACCCTCTTTCTTCCGGCAACTTGCTATGGAAGCTATGAGACACATGAGACAGAACGTGAAGATTACTACCAATGAGATACGACACGGCCGAAAGAAATATCAAGAGGAGTGTTAAGGTAGTGATGAGGCTTGTCAAAGGCTCGTTCTTGCCATGATGCGGTCCAGTGAGTCCATCATGCCTTCCCGTCCTGAGCTGTCGGACTTGCACTCACCTTCGAGCAGCTTACTGCGACTTCCGATATGAGAGGAGCTCATTCTCCTCACTCCACTTACCTTCACTCACTTGTATGCCAATCATCACGTCTCCACCAATCGTCACTTCTCCATCAATACATACTATCACCTCCTGCCAATGTGCACACCATGCCCTCTCCTCCAAGAAGCCCAGCTCGCACCACTGATGGAGTCAATAAACCACCAAAGCGCAAGTACACAGAATGAATTTCGGATTGTCCCGTGTTGTACGAAATGATATGACTGACAGCAGCAGATTCGACTACGCCGAAGCCATCAGCGTCATCGTCGGAAAGGAAGACACGACTCGCACATTCATCGTCCACCAAGACCTCATCTGCGCCAAGTCAAAGATCTTCAAGGCTGCCTGCTCGACGCGCTGGCCAGAGGGGCAGGAGAAGACAGTCAAGCTGGAGGTTGGCAACGACAATTCTCCTGCACATGCAATAGAGTGCATGGACGTGTACCTGCTCGCGGTTCGCCTAGATGACACAGCTCTGCGCGACCACGCAACGATCTGGTTCCGCAACGCTTGTCTTGGGACGACGATGTATTGCCTGGGACGGACATTTGTGCAATGTGTATACAACAGCACTGTCGCGGGCTCCAATTTCCGCGCTTTGATGGTGGACACATATTGAGCGGCCAAAGATCGACAGAGCTTCCATGCTTCGAACTTAGAGTTTGTTGAGGAGCTTGCGAATGCGGCACTCCGCCATTTGCCGACCGGGTCTGCGTTTGCGGATATGGAGGATAAGTATCTCGAGGGCGTGAACGAAGGGTGAAACTAGAGAATGGAGGAAGTGGCAGTAGGGGCCACATCGAGAGTCTCCAGTGAGAGGATGGAAAGCCGTATAGGCACTCAGACATACCCCTGGCCCCTCGCCTCCCTCCCGGCCCGACTGCTCCTCCACAGCCCCCTCTTCGCCGTCCGTCCACCCATCCTCACAACTCCAATCAAATGCTGCACCCCCGCCACAACCCCATCCACAACCTGCACCTCCGCCCCAACAGCCTCCTGCACCGCAGCTTGCATATCAGTCATGCCCGCACACCCTAATGTAAGCACATCCGCGCCATCGATCTCCACGAGCTCCTTCGCCACGGTCATCATGCGATCTAGGACTTGTTGTCGAGGAAGGCGCTCGAGGTCTAGCACGCCGAGATCACAGCTGCGGACGCCGGCGAGGGAGGATGTGAAACCGTAGGCGGCGAAGCCGTCGCGGTGGGCGATTGCGGAGCGGGAGCTGGTGGACACTACGCCGATGCGGGCGCCGAGCGTTCGGGCGTAGAAGAGACTTGCTTCCATGATTCCGATGATGGGTACGTCGAGTTCTTCTCTCAGCATCGGGATCAGAGCGTGGCTGCTATAGCACGCCACTAGGATTGCGTCGTAGTGCTCCTTTGCTTGTAGGGGAAGTAAGGCGCGGAATGCTGCGGCGGAGGAGAGCACGTTGTCGACGGCGCCTTCTATGGCTGATGGACCGGGGTGAGGGGATGTGAAGCCGTGAACCGAGCCGTCTGGGGGAAGAGTTGGAGTGACGAGTTTGAGGCAGCTGTCTGTCATGGAGGAGGTGGCGTTGGGGTTGGCGATGAGGATGCGGATTTTGGGCTTGGTGTCGGCCATGGTGATGTGGAATGCGGCCGGAACAGTGGAGTAGTACTCGAGGTCCAGTCGTCGTTATCACTGAATGCTTCGTTCACAGCTTCGGAAGTAATAGCCTATCGTCAGCTCAGCTCGGTGTAAGTGAGTTTATCGGCTTCCAGCTCACTAAGTCGCAAATGGTATCACTGATCAGGACAGTATGGAATGGCAACGGGAAAATAGCGGAAAAGGGTAGAAGAGACGTTGTTCAATGACCTTATCTAGTACCTGCCTATACCTTATCCTCTTGGCCGCAGCTAATGCACAGTGGCCGTTGCAAGTCATGATGATTTGCTGATGTGCCGATCATCTCCAAGCCTTTGTAAGCTTGGTGAATGGCCGGTCGATGAGATACGTAGATGATCTAGTGATACATTCTGAAGGTTGAAAGGTATCAGGACGTGTCTCAAGGTTCCCCGGCAATGACCTCCACACATCATCCCATCCGGTACGGTACCACATCCATGTGCTGAGCTAGAGACTTATATGTTGGGGTCATCATGCTTGACAACGATCCTGTGATGTATAACAGTGATTTACAAATGTAATGCGTAGTCTACATCTGCTGCATTCTAGAGTACCGGAAATCCCGGCTAGAAGCCCACCAACACCGCCTGCGGTCGCTTTTCCCAAGGGGCATCTTCGCCATCGATCAACTTATCTCTAGATGCTCGCAAATCAGTCATCGATCTCATCCGCTAGGTAGGTCTCCTCGTGACAACTCTACCCGCTAAGCTGCCCTTCCTGATCCCACACCACACACGTAACATTGCCCGCAATTGGTACCCTTGCAATGGGCTCGCCGATCAACCCTGAAGCCACATCGCGCTTCAGGATGGCTACATTCCCACTCAGCTGGTTCCCTACAGCTACGAATCCACCTGACGGGCTCAAGCTGAACTGCCGAGGGTACAAGCCGCCACTCGGCCAGATCTGCGTGAACACTAATGCGCCGTTGGGCTGAAGCGCGAACGTCGTGAGAGAGTCGGACGGTATCGGCGAGCCACCTGTTGCGTTCGGTAGAGAGAACAGTGTGCTGTTCCTGTTGCTGACGATTAGAAAGCGGTTGTCAGGCGACACTACCACGCCAGCGGGCGCGTTGATACGCTCATGGTTCAGCAGGCCAAGGGTGGGTGTCTGCGAGAGAAGAGTGAAGTTCAGCCCGCCTGACGAAGGTTGGTAGGTCACGCTGTAGCTGAGGATCGCGCTGGTGAGTTCGGTGGCGAGGTGGAAGTAGGTCGTTCCGCCTGGGATGCCGGAGGGATTGTAGAAAACTCCATGGCGGGGTCCTGAGCCAGCGGGAGCTTTGAGAGAGGTCTTCTCGGTGAGAATAAGTGTCGTCGGGTTGATTGAGAAGATACGGACGAGATCTGCGCCGAGATCCGGGACGACGATGTACTGGCCTGTTGGGTCAAGGATTGTCTCGTGCTCGTGCGGAGCGTCTTGGCGGTCGGGCACTGTGCCGGGCGCTGAGAGGGTGAAGGGGAAGGACTGCGAGGCTGAGAATTGTCCGCCACCGTTCAGGTACCACGTCGTGACCGCTGAGCCGGTGTAGTGGGCGAGAGCGATTGCTCGACGGCCAGCAGGATTGCCATATATTGTGCCATGCACTGGGCCGGAGATGACTGTCTGGTTCTTGATGGCATTGAGACTGCCGTCTTGGTTGATGGTGAAGGAGCTTAGAGACCCGTTCAATGAGGTAAGTCCCTCGTTCTGGCAGAACAAAAGACCTCTATTGGCGTCGATGGTGAGCCACGATGGATTGGGTCCGCAAGCTGCGTTGTAGAAGGTCGGCGCCAGAGTGTAATTGCCGCTGGTCTCTGTCAGGCTCAGCGATGTGACATTACCGGCGTAGGAGCTGACGAAAAGATTGACTGCTGAAGCTGCTCCGCTGAGCGCGAGCAGAACTGTTGGGTACTTCATGCTTGACGAGTATCGACTGGAGGTTGGTCTGGAGTCGAAAGGGCACAGGACAAGCTGATGAGAGATGCAGGTGGGCACTACTCCTCAATTCTATAGCGCTCCGCTTGATGTTCGGCTTCACTACCGGCTGACGAGGATGAGGTGAGCCGTGTCAATGCACTCCGGATCGAGATTGAATGTGTGATGTTTCTATGAACGAAGTGAAGTCAAGACGGTCTGTCAGGGAGCTTGCTCATGACCATTGAAACCGAGCGCGCTGCATGCCAGATTTGGCTGCCGCTATCGATCGTCCTAGCTCAGCGCGCTCGATGGCGCAGAATATTGTACCTGACGCCTTCGATATATTGATGCGGGGATATTCAGGTACCGGATGACGGTGTTGCTGCAGGTGTGGAGCCGAAGATGGAGCCGAGCCGGACGGAGATGGGCCGAGCAACTACACACACAGGCTTCGACGCGTCTTGCTTCTGATATGTTGATGGCTTCCATCATATTCGCGTCGTCGCTGCCAACATCGCACACCTTGCGACGTCTCCCTGGCTCCTTTCGCGAGCTATATCTGACTTCGAGCCGCGCCTGATGATTGCGGGTTTCCCGCCACGAAGAGCCGACATCTTGCGCACACGGAAGATTTATCGTACAAGTCACCATCCGTCTCATATTTCTCCCACAACGCATTCAGTGTAGCCTTCAAATCATGTCGCAATGAGGTTTCTCTACGACGCACGTTCGCTATCCATGATGACACAAGGTGAGGAGTTGTCTCATATCCTGCGCTTGCTCGCTGTGTGGGAAGGTACGTATGGAGAGAGCGTGACTTCCTTTGATCTCTCACAATGCTCCTTCCACTTCACGCTCTCCGTCTTGCCAGACCGCCCCGCCACACTGCTTCATCTCAAATTCCGCGGGATCTCCTCCTATCTGGCAATGCAGAACGCCCGACAGCGGCGGCCTAAGCAAGCCGGCGGGATCGACCGACCAAGCCGCCTGCCAGTGGGAACTCAACTCAACAAGTCTCCTACACAGCACAGCCCGCACCTGCCACCACCCCGCAGCACCAGCAAAACTTCACTCAACATGGCACCCGAGGTCGCCAGCGACGGTGAGCCTCGTGACAAGGCTGCAGCGAAGCTCGAACGACAGCAGAAGCGTATCGAGCAAGCTGAAGCTGCTCGGGCGGCTCCGAAGCTGACTGCAAAGGCAAAGGCCAAAGCGTGGAAGCCATTCGACTTTGGCGGCGGTGAGGCTGCACCACAAGGTCCATCGCCGGTCGTCGAGACCAGAGTCAATGTCTTCCGGCCTGCCTCATCGGCATCTCTGTCTCGTCCAGTTTCACGCATCTCACACGCCACTGGTGACTCTGATGGCCGAGAGTCCTCGCAGCTAGAGTCTGGTGACTTTCAATTCTTCACTGGACGCAGGACGCGCCGACAAGCTACTGACGAGTGGCCGGAACCTCAGCAGGCCACCGTCGAAGCGACGTTCAGTAAGCGTGAGATCTGCGATGCCTTTGGCAACGAGCTACCCGGCACCAGTTTCCTTGAGTGGAACCCTGGCACCATTCACGGCCAGCTGCAGTTCATCCAGCATCCTAACGGCGATGTGTACGCCCATCAGTGGCAAGCGTCACAATACGAGTGGAACAACATCGGCTCCTACTCCAATATCCGCAAGAAGGTCGAAGGCGGACTTGCTCGCGATCGCCTGTTGGGCGAGACCGCAATACAATCCTTACAACAGAACACACTCATCTACTTCCGCACCATTGCCAGACAGCGTGAAGCGACAGTGATGGGGCTTCCTTTTGGACAGAAAGAGATCGTGGCAGCCCTGCCTGACGTGCGACCGCCATCTGCGGCGCCTCCTGTGCCCAAAGCGCAGGTCCGCGCGGTTGAGATGCCCACTCCGCCACCCGCGCGCAAGCAAGATGCGATCGATGACAAGATTGGACAGATCACTGAAGCCAAGCATGATCCGAACGTTCATCCAGTCGCCACGAGGATTGCATCTGGCACCGGATCCAACATCACTGAACAGCCACCGCCGTATTCTGCTCAGCGCACACCTTCCCATGCAAGCTACAATACACCGTCGTACACACCATACACCAACGACCCGTACTATCAAGCATCGTACGCTCAGCCTTATGGTGTTAATCCCAGCTATCTTCAACCCCTGCAGCACCCATCGTACTATCCTCAGCACACACAGCAGTGGGGTGCATCACCGACATACTATCAGCAGCCTATGCAGGCACTAAGCTACATGACTCCTGCGACGTACCTGCCGCAGTCGAGCTACGCCCAGACTGGACTGGATGTTGAGATCCAGCGCATGCGAGCACATGCCAGCTCGCAGCAAAGCTCGCCCGCCACCGCCAGTCAAGGCTCCGCGCAACAGGCAAGCTTTCACATGACTGCGGCCGGTCCCAATCCTCGCCGATCCGACCATCATCACGCTTCATCATCATCACAGCCTCCATCGACGCCATACGAGCAGCGCACAGCAATGAGGGAGAGTATACTAAGGATGAGTGAGACGAGAGGGGAGCGCACTAAGAGCCTGGCTAACAGCCGCACCGTCCTTCACGATCCATTCCTGGCACAACCGAAAAGTGCTGAGAGTACGCCCGCTGCTAAGCCGGTACCAGAACTACCTGTCACACCAGTGAAGGAGCCAGTCAAGCGTCAGAGAAGTCCCTCTGTGGTCACTACAGGTGGCGTCACCATGCCCGCACGTCCAGGTCGTCCGCATGCGAGGTCGGTCGCCGTACCTTCGATCGCTCTCGCACCACGTTTGCCGGACACTGCATCAGTATTATCAGAGAATGATCTTCGCAACAGCAGCCCAGACCGCGAGTGGCAGCGCAAGCCAGCCGAGACCTATCACGTAGATGTTGCTCCTCTACTCGATCTCGAAGGTAGCAAAAAGTGGGATCCGTCTAACTTTAAGGAATGGTATTGGGACTACACTAAATTTGCACGCCATGAAGAGTTCTCCTACCGCCTCAATGCCTCCTCCAGTAACGTCACAACCAATGCAGCCCCGCGACTTGCGCCTATCGGACCGCCTCGCAAGGACTCCAAAGTACCCGGCAGTGGCGACGGCTACAACGAAAAATATACTCGTTTATGGATCCCTGTGCTGGAGACGTTGGCATCATACACTACAGGGCCGGAAGAGAAGCGTCGTGATTACTTCTCTCGCTGGGCGAAGGCGCCGGAGCACGCGATTGATCGCAGCGCGACAGGCAACCAGTCGTTCTGGGATAGTCCTGCTGATGATGCTTCGACCGGCATGGAAGCTGCATTGGGATCGTCGATGAGATTTGGCAGTGTAGACTGCGTTGCTGTGGGTGGCGTCCTGGATCACAGATTCGCGCCGGTGAGATATGGGACGGAGTAAGATCGGAAGATGACACATCCAATGGCTTAGCTTCACTGTACACTACATACATACTCGCCAATATCAAGTTCAGGCTCATCTAGCCACCCCTCTCTCACCCCTCTTTCATCAACCACGTCAAAGCGCCCACTACGTACGCATCCGTCCCTACCTGCAGCGTAGGCTGTATCACAGGCGCGAACAGTCCACTGTGGTTGATTGGGATGTCTTCTCCCAATCTGCCATCCTTCTCTGCCTTGTCCCACACCTCATGACTCGTCCCACCGTACATCCAGAATGAGCACGGTTTGCCAACACTGGTACCCAGAATACTGAAATCCTCGCTCCCGCCCAGCTTGTCCATTACGGGCGTATACGCCTTCGCGTCTTTCGTGAAATGCGCCGTGAATGTCTCCTCCAGCTTAGCCGTGAGTGTCTCGTCATTGATCGTCAGCGGAAAGCTCCTCGTAGGAACAATAGTCGGTTCCTTGACCGCGTTCCCCGCCACAGCCTCAGCGTTCACGATCCGTCGAATACTAGCGAGGGTCCTCTTGCGCGTTTCCGGATTGATGGTCCTGACATCCACAGCTATCTTCGCATCGTCCGCGACTACATTCTCGGCATCACCAGCCTGAATAGAAGCGCACGTCACCACCGCGGTGTCCCAGGCGTCTGTCTCGCGGGACACGATGGTTTGTAGGCGCATTACTGTGCTGGCGGCCATAATCACGGGGTCTACGAGGCGGTGTGGCATCGATGCGTGGCCTCCTCTGCCGTGCAGCGTGATGCGCATGCTATCTGCTGAGCTTGCTACTAGACCACGGCGGGTGCCGATGACGCCGGAGCGGTTTGGCATGACGTGCCCGCCTAGGACGATATCGGGGATGGGGACGTTATGGCGTTTGGGGTCGTAGAGACCGTCGTCGACCATCGCTTGGGCACCTGTGCCGCGCTCTTCGGCGGGTTGAAAAATCAGGAGCAGTGTCCCGGACCAGGATGCTTTGCAGGCTACAAGCGTCTCGGCTGCGGCGAGGAGGGACGTGACGTGGAAGTCGTGGCCGCAGGCGTGCATGACGGGTTTCTCTACGCCGTCGGCATCTTTCATGCGGACTGCGGAGGCGTAGGGCAGGTTTGTGCGTTCGAGGACTGGGAGGGCGTCTGTGTCGGCGCGGAGCAGGACTGTGTGACCGGAGCCATTGGAGAGTAGGGCGGCGAGGCCGTGGCCGCCGATGTGTTCGCGGATGTCGAAGTCTGTGGAGAGCGTCTTGAGTTCGGAGACGATGCGTGAGGCTGTTTGAGATTCTTGGTCGGAGAGCTCGGGGTGGGAATGGAAATGCTTGTAGAGGGACTCGTATTTGGCTTGGTTTGGACGGTGCTTATTGACGAGGGAGGAGATGGCGGACATGGTGGCGGATCGATTGGCGTGGATGTGATAGCACGAATGGTATAGAGGATAACGAGTATTAGAATTAGCTGCCTACCTGGTGCAGAAATATACCGTGACGTCGTGCTAGATGCTCGACGTACAGGGCGTGTCCTGCGGAGTCGCTGCGTGGAGCTCAAGCTTGAGCTCCGCACTCGATCGGCAAAGGTGGGTAAAGCGGCAAAGCTCTCAGCCCTCAGGCTCCCACGACCTCCTGAACTCGAGCAAGTCACGTTGCCCAAAGAACTCACCCACTACAGTCAAGATCATGTCCAGTGTCGCCAAAGTATGCTCCGTGTCATCGACCTCACCTGTCGGTTGCGCTATGTCAGCCTCTGCTTGCTCCGAATCAACGGCCGTTACATCGGATTCGAGATTCACGCCAGCCTCATCATCCGCATACCGCTCCTGTGCTGCTACTTCTTCGAGTTGCATCGCGGCTGCTGCATTGACGAAAGACAGCTGCACGATCACGGCCTTCTTACCCAGTTCTCGAAGCAACGACACTTGATCGCCGTCCATGGTGCCCACGTCATCAAGTCGCGCAAATAGTGCCATCACCCATGCGCCTGCATTCCGCGTGATATGTTTTCGCTGGCCAAGGCAGTGTGTATCGATCAGTTCCAGCATCGCGAAGATTGTGTCGTTGGACATTGCAATCAGTTGACCTGGAGATGGCGCTGTTTTGCGTACAGCATTGATGCATGCTACGTATGCTTTGTTGCCATCCTTCGGGTCGAGCGCTGATGGTGAGTCTTTGATATCAGTCGTAGAGGTGGTGTCGGGGGCTTCATGCAATCGTGCCCGTACTTTCTTGAATCGATGTGATAGCGCATTCGTGTATGCCTCCATCGGCGAGACCGCCGCTTTGAGTGGCGGTTGAGGTCGCATGACAGGTCGCGCAATGTAGCAGTCATCTTCGAAGTAGCCTCGACTGTCGCCCTCTTCATAGATGTCTGCATCCTCGTCGGTGTAGGGAGCCCTGAGCACAAGCGGTATGCTCTGTCTCTCCTGCCTGACCGCTTTGAGATATGCCATTGCTTCTGCTACTTCGCTCTCGCCTCCATCTTCAGGCTCATTGTCCCATTGGAATGCCAGTGAACCGATGGCAGGCACCTGATTGGTAGACGCGTTCTTGCCTGGCTTGCCGGACGCTTGTATGGCCTGCTCGTCCTCGGGAGTCACATTCACGTCCTCCTCGCGAGATACTCCAGCAATCTCATTGTCGCCGTGACTGTCCATCACCAACGCCGCCGGATCGTACTCATCGTCATCCTCCGGCAACTCTTCACCAGCGTTCCACTCTGCAGGGCCTCCGTCCGCCTGGGTCTGGGCGCTCGTAAACTTATCATCACTCAATGACCTTGAGCGTGCTCCAGCAATTGTGGACGATGTGCTCTTCACTGCTCTCGGATCTACACAGGGAGCAGGATCCAGCACTTGGGTCTCCTCCTCCGAGTCGTAGCTGAGCAGTATGCGCTTGTTCGGGTTATAGCCAGCATTAGGGCCTGCCTTTGGCCTGTCGCGTTCCCGTGGTCGCTTGCCCATGGCGTGATGTCGATGTGGGTACGAGGATTGGTTAACATGTGGAGGTGCTATATGTACTTTGAGATCGGGACCTCGATGACTCGGGGAAGGCACGGGGAGCTTGTCCGCGAAGGGTAGGGTCAGGGTTACGCAAGATTAACCACACCTTGGGTTTAAGCAACGCAATGTTGATGTCTCTCAGCAACATCAATGCAGTCATAAGCCGCCAAGCTGAAGCGGCCAAATAGCAGAATGGTTACTGGGCTAAAATATTTGCAGGTTTGATGGGGGCCAGGTCTCGAGGTAAGCTGTCAATATCGATTTGTTCGGTTCAGGAGTGGAGGCCGACGAGGATGACCACGCACACTTTTATTGTCGAGTTCAGCTTCTGGTCCATCACACGACCTTTCCTGAATTCACACATCTCTGCTCAGTTTGAGGCACGGGCAGAGGTGAGGTCGACAGCGCCAGCCGGAGAGACGTGGGCTTTGGCTGTAAGCAACTGCCTAAGGCGTGCTTGTAGGAGCCCAGCGAGTTTGCTGCGTCTTCTACCATCACAGTCCATTTCCATCATCATGTCTACAACCCGAAGCCTCAGACACGCTGCCTGCACCCTCCCGACTCGGGATCCTACTCCCAGGATCCGCCTTTAGACTACTCAGTACAGCATCCCCTTTCGAAGGGCACCGAAACCGATCAAAGCATGCCCTGTCTATGGACTCGACAGCTCAGAAAATGCCAATTTGGTTCTTACCGCCACTCTTCGCAGTCATCTTGCCAGCCTCAATACGAGCTTCCTTTAGCTTGTCTATCACATCTTTGGACACTCCAGCGGCATTCGAAGAACCGGCACCTTCCGCATAGACGTCTTTCAATTCAACTTTCACAATGGCGAGCTGTTTCAGGTCATCGCTGGCCACAGCGCAGTTCGCCAGCAGGAGTTGGTGAGCTGCCATCTCGCCATTAACCTGTTGGAGCTGCAAGTCACGATCATCGTCGTACTCTTCTTGGTTCTGCTTTCCAAGCTCGGCCGCAAGTAGCGGGGCCCTCTCTTGTTGCTGTTGAGCCTCGCGAGATATGGATTCGATATTCTGCTGTAGCTATTCTGCCTGAGCTTTCTCTACAACCTCTGAGGCTGAACCCATCTCTACCAAGAAATACCTGATTGTGTCAACGCAGATTTGAGATCCGAGTCTTGAAGTTGCTTACAAGCTCGCCGTGCTAACGGCCAATGTAATCGTGCTCCTAGCCGCAGAGATGTCGGCGAGATACCTTTCAATGCGAGCCTCGTGACGCACCACTCTCCACTTTGCGCGAAGGGACTTCATGTCACCTTTCATCTCGCCGTTCAACTCCTTGCACGACTTCCCGCATTGTTCCAGGGAGTCCTTCAGACCCAGTTGCAGAATCTTGGCCTTGACGCCATCACTGGCGGGCTTCAAGAAGTCCAGTCCATCCGCACATCTCATCAACGCAGTTAAATCACTCTTAATGTCAGCAACCTTGCCTTCGGCCGCTTGAATTGCCTGACAGAAGTCGCAGACTGCTTGACGGCGACGTCCGTTATGCCGATCGCGGCAGCGGCAATCTCAAGTCCGGACATCGCGATAGGATAATGGTGCTGAAGCAGGCCGCTTTACGTCGACTCCGTTCAAAAACGTGGCAGGATCATCACCATATCGTCAATGTATGCTATTAACACGATCTGAGGAACAGTTGCCCTCGGTGATGCTTCTACTGCAGGCATGCCGTGTCCGCACCACCTCCGCAGCCTGATGTCCAATTGGAGCTGCAGGAGACGCTGCACGCCCATTGCACACCATCTTCCTTCGGACCCTTCGAGACTACACTTGATGCGATCGAGGGCGAGCTAACACCTCTTCAATTGCATAATCCGGTTACAGAACCATCGACACCAGTATGTTCGCCCTGGTGGCGTGGACGCTGCTCATCGCCATACTGCTTGTTCCGGCTCTGTATTTTCTTTCTTTCGGGCGATGGCCGACCGCAGTAGTGTATCTCGAACAGGGCGTTGCACCTGTCTGGAGAGCTGCACTTGGTCGCGCCCCTCGCGTGCCTGATGGCATAAGTCTGAATGTCACAATAGGGGATCTCGACACTCGCGATGGCAGCAATGTCCAAATTGGCATATTCGGACTTATGGGAAGCGATAGTAAGTTCGGTCTGAGCCATGTAGCGCGCTCGAGCTGACAATTGCAGGCGACAACCGGCGAGCGATCCAGAAATGGATAGCGCCGTGGCTGTCTGAGTCCGAAGGATCATTGTCGCAAGGGAAGATCTGGGAGCAGCGTCGTGAGGCCTCGAGGGGCAAAAGCGGCACTTGGTTCACTGGCAGCGGTCTTCAAGATTGGCTAGACAATGGTTCCGACTGCTTGTGGCTGTATGGCGAGAGTCAGTCGACTATCCTGAAACGCGGGCCCGAACGACAAGACTAATCGACATTCGCAGTGGGTTGCGGAAAAAGCATGCTCAGGTCAGTCTGAAAATGAATTTCCAGCGATAATCTCAACTGCTGACCTCGCAGCTCGCTTATAACTTCGGAGCTCTATCTTCAGGCAGTGACCGGGAAGATCTTACTCGCATTCACCTTCTTTGCATGGGACTTGACATACACACACTCGAAAACTTTCGTAGCACGAACACTCCTCGCACTTCTGAGCTCGATCGATCCTCTACTGAAGGAGATCAAAGATGCTTACGAGAAAGTCAATTCATTCGAGACTGTTGATGCTTTGATCTTGATACAGCAGATTCTCGCTCGCCCAGCTGCCAAAAGCTCGGCTGGACGAGTGACAGATCTGGTACTCATCGTGGATGCTATCGATGAGATTCCCTCCACTGGTGTTCGGCTGCAAGCGCTAGCAATGTTGAAGACTTTGTGTACACTGGCCCGCTCCTCTGCGAATTACCGCCTCCGAGTCATCTTGACCTCCAGATACGACAAAGACGTTAGAGCTATCTGCACTCATGAATCGGGCTGGACCCGCCAGAACATACCTGAGAGCAGGATCAAAGAGGACATTAATCTCGTTCTGGAGGCGCGGATGCGCGAGAATCCCAGCTTGCAGGGCCTCGTCTCTCAAGAGAGATTTTCGTTGGCAGACAAGATCGTCCACAAGTCCGGCTTCTCGTGAGTGGACCAACAGTACCGGGCAAGGGGAAAGATACTGACTGTCGGCAGGTTTAGACTGGCTAGCATGTATATGGATGCGCTGCTGGACTCCGATCTCAGTGTCCTCAAAGAGGCTCAAGTGACGTTAATCCTTGATGACCTCCCTGGCGACCTGTTCGTCTATTACGATCGTATTCTGGCTCGAATCCAGACACGAGAGGTAAGAGACGACATCATGTCAGCGCTGCGGTTGCTGTTGTTCGCAGCAGAGCCGCTCACTGTGGAGCAACTTGTGGCCTCATGTGCTACGATACGCTTTCAAGGGCGCGACCGGCCCTTGTACAATCCGGGCCTTGCGCTAGAGGCCACGGATCTCGTCCGGTTACTCAATGGACTTGTTGAGCCTGCATACAGTGATGACATCAAAGCCAAGCTTGCGCTCGACACTAACATGAGCGTTAGGATGAAGCACTTCTCCGTGGTGGAGTGGCTGAGATCTTCTAGCACTGATTTGACTCGTCTCGAATTCTTCCACGGTCCAGCTCCCCAAAGGCACATAACTCTGCAATGTTTCGCTTATCTGGTGTACTGCCATGAAAATGCTGCAATCATGCTATCCAATAGTGACCCGCGCAGGGACGGTTCGGAGCAATTGCCATTTGCTCGTTATGCCGCGGCTAACTGGTTTCTGCATGCAGCTGCATATCTCCAGGCGGACGACACCTCAGGCTCGTCTTTAAACCAAGCAAGGAATTCAGCTGGGTCAGAAGACTCCGAGGACGCCGATCATGGCCTGACGAGACCCACTGCCTTCGCACTTCGTATTTCCACCGCCATTCTGGCACCAGCATTGTGCAATTACAAGGAATCACGTGGCATACAGATTCGCCTCGAGAAACTGGCGGAGTCTCTCCTTGATGCTGGGAGGGTGAAAACGCTATTTGGCAGTATACTCAAGTATGGAGCTAGGACACACCCCGACAACACCAGCGTGGAAGACGGGCCCGACCGAGTGCCCCTTTTCTCTGTACCGCTGTACCATCCGATCAGTCTATATCCCAACACGACTCGGTTTGTGGTCAAGGAAGTGGTAGCGTTAAGCATTGGTAGCCAATGGCCTGCGGTCGTAGGGGCGATACGCTCGACGCGCATGATCTCTGGACGCCTGGTGGCCGAGTCTCTGGACAACGATCCAAAATATATAGCGCTGACATATGCTTGGTCATATGGTCGAAGATCTGAAAGCCTACGCGTGAACGACCAAGTCTTGTGGACACAAGAACACCTTTCCCAGTGGGTGGATTACTGGAAAGAGGACGAGCGACTTGAATTGCCGGTATGGATCGATGTAATATCGATAGACATGACGGAGCTCGGCGAACGGACACAACATATTCAATTGATGGGGCGAATCTACAGTCAAGCCGCCAAGGTAATAGTCTGGCTTGGAAAGGGGACAGAAATCGATTGGCACAATATCAATGCTGCAAATGGATACGCCGCGATCTTACGGCAACGTACTACTGGTACACTGTCGAACGAACCAAGATCGGCGTATTCCAAGCTGAGAGAGCTTCGGCTTAATTTCAAGAGCATCACCATCATCTTGAAAGCTCCCTTGTTTCGGAACCTGTTCATTTACCAAGAGATCGCACTTGCGCGGGTTGCGATTTTCCAGTGTGGACCTGCTCTCATGTCTTTAGACGACCTCACATGCATTGTTGACGAATTTAGGGCCCGCGCGATGCCCTCGATAAATGACAGTGCAGCATTGTTTTCAGATCCATGGTTGTGGCCGGAAATTTCGAGCGCCATTGGCGTATTGGAAACGTTTGAGACGCTGCATCGACTGCGAGATTCAAACCCGACCCAAGCTTCCTGAGCTGCTGTATATCCTCCGACATAGGCACTGCGACGATTCCAGGGACAAATTGTACAGTCTAATCCACTTGCTGCAGGGCGAGGAACGTCGGAGTTGCGCCCAGCTGGTAGACTTGACTAAGTCGGCTGCTTTCATCTTCAACAAATTGAATATCATGCTAGCCCGTACTTACGGTCCAATGAGTCTATTCTCTATGAACAATCGAGGCTGGGAGTTCGCAGGTGTGGATCACCCATTGCGCGTCTCTGATGACGAGTGCGATGCCTGGCCACCTTCAGGGGGCCACGAGGTGTACGACTATCCATTAGCGCCTGGCGCGTTCCTCCCTCCTGAATCGCCGCTGCACCAACCCTCACTGTACCATGTGAGTGGGTCTCTGCACAAGTCTTCTTCACTTTCAGTCCTGGATCTGTCTGTGGGAGGAAGGTGTTGGATGTTCAGGCATCTTTGTTGACATCATTACTGAGTCTGCTCTGATCCAAGACCATGAAAGCATTGATGTCATGATTGACCTCACGTCACTATTCAGGACTATGCTTCAAGACCGTACTATAGATGCTGCCGGAAATTCCAAATGTCTGAAATTCAACCGTCGACCAGCGGACTCACCCATGGATGATTCGAGACTCCCGCTTCATTGGCGCCACGCGTTGCAGAATCGAGGGAATAGAATCGACAGGCGTCTCTTCGTCACGCATGATGGTCTACTAGGCAATGGGCCTCAACAATTACGCCGTGGAGATGAGGTTGTGGTACTCCCTGGAGCAGACGTACCTCACATCGTGCGGCCGCTGCAAAATGGTAGTACTGATACCTACAAGATGATTGGCGAGTGGTATGTCACCCGGGTGTCTACTAGTGGGAAAGTATACTGATGTCACGCAGCTACCTGGATCGCATGATGGACGGGCAAATCATGGACAGGTTAAAAGCGGGAAAATGTACCGTCAAGCCCATCAGGATTACATGGGAGCGAGACCAAAAGTTCGATGAAGTCAGTGCGAAGTCGAACTATGATCAACGAGATTTCTCCATCCCCCGAAGCCTCCCCCGGCGCCGAAGCCTCTCCCAAAGCTACTCAAAGCACTCCAACCACTCAATCGACTCCGAAAGCTACTCAATCGACTCCGAACACTCAACCGACCCCAAATATACCCACGAGCCTGCAAGTCACTCATTCCAGCTCCTTTGGTGATGACTTTGTCACTCCCACGGTCTAAAGGACACTGAGAGTACAACGATGCTCGGCATGCCAGAGCTGCCAACTTCGTGCGCTGGTCTATTGCCACTAATCCGCGATGCAGCCACCTCGATCAAATATTGCCACTGAAACGCAATGCAGCCACCTCGATCAGACAATGGACGACCAAAAGGGCTACATAAGGGCTGAAGTTCGCCCAGTGAAGATCGCGATCAACCGCGATGAGTATGTTGTGTAGTGAAAGATTGTTCGACAGCCTGAGGTCATGCGTCAGAGATCAATGATCACCTCGCCCACCCCCGAAACCCTTCCCAAAGCTACTCAATCTACTCCCAATACTCCCCCCGCCGGCCTGCAGATTACTCATCACAGCCTCCTCGAGCGCAGACTGCGTCACGCTCGCGTCTTCGAGATCACTGAAGCTACTACCCATGCTAGGAGTGCCTGAACTACCATCGCCCCGCGCTGCGGCTGCAAGAGCAGCGCGGTGTCGAGGGCTGAGAGGGCCGGGTCTTGGGAGAGCCTCGAGGTTGTTGGGTGTTGTCGAGGTGGAGGAAGCGGAGGCGGAGGGCGATGAGTCAGGGGCTGAGGACGTAGTGTTGGGTGATCTGGGTTTCGTAGCTGTGATTCCGGGACCAGACTTGCTGCTCGGTCGTCCTGCTGCTTGACCTCGAAGCGTTGCTGCTGGGTCAGGCAGTGGAGCATCGGAGGACGAGGATGCTGCGTTAGCTGCGGCAAAAGGCAGGAACCCACCAGAAGACGACTCAGGATCGTCTTCTGATGATCCGCGGTCGCCTTCTGAGCTCAAAGTCCCCAATGTCGATCTTTCAGGCAGAGCAGCGGATGGCAAGCGACGAAATGCCTGACTGCGTGCCATTGACGATGGCTCATCTTCCGAGTCCGATGCATCATCGTGATCATCGTGATCGTCGTGGCCAAGCTCGGCATCGTCTTCCACAGCGGCGCGTTGCTTGGCTGGAACTGTTCTCTGTTGCTGTGAGCCTCCAGATGACTTGAGAGCACGTTGTCGCAAGGTGTACAGTCCACTGCCAGCCCTGCTTTGTGTGAGCGTAGCGTTCGACGGAGTGCGAGATAGCTGGGCCCCCGATATTGGTCGAGGCGTGCCTGGCTCGGTGGGTGGCGGCACTGGACTTGCTCTTTTCGAGCTTATGTCGATTGAAGGTGTCGTTCTCGAATCTATGTAATGTCAGTAGCTACTTCATTGGCGAGGTGGAATCGACGCACCTTTACTCCCAGAGCCATCATCGCCCCCAGAAGCTAGCCGCCTCATCTGCGTCTTCATGCCCTCAAAGTGTTGCTCGTACAGCCAGGCTGCCTGTTGCATCAGGAATGCGAGCTCGACTTCGAAGCGCTCTGCTGTCGCTTCCCAGTCGATTTCCTGTAGTCATAATCAGCACTGCGGTGACGATCACTGATCGCCTATCAAAGGCACGTACCTTCGAGTTCGACGTCTTGGAGATGATCTTCCACAACGCCTTGTCCTTCGTACCATCCCATGAGACGAGGTCAGGATCTTGGAAACCATTACGCGGAAACGGGCATCGAACGATAAGGGTATAGCGTACTGGGCGACTTGGAGGAGGTGCAGGAGAGCCAGGCAAGGGAGATGTCTTGGTCGATCTTTCTACAGGTTGACCGGAAACGCTATTGCGAGGCGAGTGGCTTGGACGTCGATGCTCTGCACTGACCCGGCTTGTGGATGCAGTCGGAGACATGATAACGATTCCTAGCCTAACAAACACCGGAGAGAGTGCAAAGTACCTAAGATGGGGATGAACAGACACACGGCAGGTGCGATGTAGGCAAGTAACCGGGGGCTTGGCACGCAATGATTGGTCGATCTAGTGTGTAGATCGGTATTGTATGTGAAGGAAACCCGCAACAGCACAGGTACATGATCATGGTGGGTATGAAGCACGCTGGCAAATCGATGAGTTTCGAATGTTTGGCATTGGAGGTACCTCAGCTCTGCCGTCAGCCTGCTGCTCGCTGCAGCATCGACGATCCCAGGCAAGCCTTTCCCTTCCTCAGCCCACCAGTACGCCACCAAGCATAGCAAACGACACGCTCAGATCGTCGTCTCATACGCTATCGGTGCCACGCTCTCCGGCTTGTTCTCCTTTGCGCTGACCGTCCTCGCCTCCCTCGGCATCACTGGCTGACGCTTGAGATGCACATGCACACCATCCTCCTTGGCCTTCTTCATGTTGGCCGCATTCGTCTTGACACGTCGCAGGAACTCGTCGCGCGAGCGGGAGTGGTTGACGTGCTCGATGCGAACGTTGACGCGCTTTTCGATGTAGCGGTTGCCGACCTGCTTGTAGAGGATCACACCGACTGCGGACTTTGTGACATTGTAGACGACGCCGGTCTTGCCGTGGAAATCCTTGTGACTGCGAGATTGTCAGAGACTGCACCTCGCTGGTGTTTCGTGCACTGCCAGGCGTGCGCCGGAATATCAGAGGGGTGGATTGACTTACGGCATGCCCTTCTGCACAGCACCGTTTGCGACCACATCGACGATATCTCCGACCTTGTACTGTTTGAGGTATGTGGACAGCTTGATCATACCCTTCTTCTTGAAGTCCCGAGAGAAGGCTGCGCAACGTTAGTTCCTGACTGGACCCTGCCATCCTTGTTTGTCCTGATTTGCTGCTGCCAGCTCCTCTCCTCCTGCTTCAATTCCTCCGTCTTCCAATCTCGGGGGATGACTGACCATAGCGCGTGCCCGCGCGGAGACCTGCGGCGTGACCCATTGCGGAATGATTTGGTGGCTATATCGTGATTGTTAGTGTCGTGAACGTGATCGCACTGAGGGAGGGCTCGGCATACGTCTGAAGGTTAGGGTCTATAGCAAGATGTCAGTGGTGAATTACTAGCGATATGGGGTCTGTAGCACTCACATTGTTGGTGCTGTGATGCGATCTCGTCGTCGGCGTCGCATTTGAAGTTCCACCAAGTCGAAAAGCGGTGCTTGCGCCAAGACTTTGGATGCGGGAGCCGCCGTACGCTAGCGAGCGCACTCTGAGAACTTCGAATTCCAACGCCACGGATTGATTAGACGACAGTAACGACACCGACGACAACCATCCATCATGGCACCGTAAGTACAAACCCCTCTTGCTGGAGACGACTGCAATCTGCAACAGCGATGGACATGACTGCGAGCGATTGTGGAGGAGAGTGGAGTGATCGAAGGCATTACGCACACGACCTTGAGAGAACACTGCCTTGAACGACATGCCGAACACACTCGATTAAGGAGGTTTCAAGTTGGAGATGCCTGCCTCGAAAGGTCATTCATAAGAGCGTTGGGACCAGGGAAAGAGGCTACCTCATACCCCGCGGTCGAAGGCAGTCAAGGCGGATGTTCAGACTCCCGCGTACTGCTTGCGCTGCAGTCATGTCCATCGCTCTCCAAATATGAATATGGGTACATATCAAGCACACCCACTGACACACTCAAAGTCGCAGCTCCAGCAAGACCTACAAGGTCCCGCGTCGTCCGTTCGAGTCGGCGCGTCTGTACGTACTCCATGGCCACTGAGCGCGAGCTTGCTCCGCTCATGTCTGCAGTATCTAACGTGCACCCAGCGATTCCGAGTTGAAGACCGTCGGCGAATATGGCCTCCGCAACAAGCGTGAGGTGTGGCGCGTCATGCTCACCCTCTCCAAGATCCGTCGTGCTGCCCGGTACGTTGTACTGTAGCCGAACAACGCAAGCAATGCTGATTTCAGGAACAGTCAGCTCCTCACCATGGACGAGAAGGACCCCAAGCGTCTGTTCGAAGGCAACGCCCTCATTCGCCGCCTGGTCCGTGTCGGTGTGCTCGACGAGACCCGCATGAAGCTCGATTACGTGCTCGCCCTCAAGGTCGAGGACTTCTTGGAGCGCCGCCTCCAGACCTGTGTCTACAAACTCGGCCTTGCCAAGTCCATCCACCACGCTCGTGTCCTCATCCGCCAACGCCACATCCGGTTGGTCTTCTTCATGAACTACCTCCAATCGGCAACAGCTAACACAGTAATAGTGTCGGCAAGCAAATCGTCAACGTCCCATCCTTCGTCGTCCGCCTCGACTCGCAAAAGCACATCGACTTCTCCCTCACCTCGCCGTTCGGTGGCGGGCGCCCCGGTCGTGTGCGTAGGAAGAAGGCCAAGGCCGCCGAGAAGGGTGGTGATGACGCGGCTGAGGAGGAGGAAGAGGAGTAGATGCTGTCACGTTTCGAAGACAGCAGATTATGTGCCTGTAGAAGTGGTCGCTAGGCCAGAGCAGCAGTATACCTGCTGGCGTGCGCTAGTCGATCATGTGCAATGCATCAGGTTGACGGGCGCAGTCATAGATCATGTATCACAGATCACGCTCGACTATCCTTCCTGCTCGATCACTAGTTATACCGTAATTTGACTTTCTTACGTGGCATGATTGATATTGCCCTTTTTATACTGCACTCACTCTATCGGAAGCCGGGGGATCTCCCTCCGATGTTTGCGTGACGAAGCACTTCGCGATCTCAATAGGCCTCTAGCATAGATGCTTATACTGAATCTGGCGAATGCGTCCATAGGAATGCCGCGATGACAGTGGGCCATGCAGGACGATGAGCCTGTCGACTATCCTCTGCGCCTACCTCATCGGCGGTCTTACCTTCTTGCCACTCGTCATACTCGCGATCGTCTTCCCAGCATGGCTTACTCTGCCTCAAACGAAGGAGGGTGCAGCTTCGACCACTCGCGATGAGAGAAAGATAGCAAAGGGCAAATATGATGCCGACGCTGAACGTGAGGATGAGCTCTCATCCTACGACAGTGCTGCGAGTGGCAACTTTGCAGTACTGCGATCGTATAACTTCCAGTCCGCCCTTGCAGCACTGAACGCGAAGAGCAATACTGGCCCTGATAGCAGCAATGGTGGGGGCGAGAATGGTAGTCAGGAGTCTATGTCGGTGTATCAGAGCATGTACAAGTCGGTGTTTGACCGGAGTAAGGCTACTGGACAGAAGAGCGTGCTGGCCGAACAAGACGAGGCAGCAAATGCCGCTGCTGCAAAGCCGAAGCCCTCTGCTACGCCCGCTACGATCTACCACATCGTTCTGCGACACCGTCACCTCATGCTGTATGACTCGGCGGCCCAGCTCGAAGTTCGACACGTGATTAGCCTGGCACACCATACCGTCTCTCTAACGGACGGCGAGGATGAAGACGTTGCTCTCATAGACGGCGATCTCTTCGTCAAGCGGACGGCGATATGTCTGCAGCCGAATTCTACAATCCCAAACGGCTTCAATCCTCATGAGCATGTGCAGCTTCCTAAGCCGTTCTACCTCTTCTCAGCAACGTGCTCGGAGAAGGAAGACTTCTACCATGCACTCCTCTCCGCTCAGGCAGAGCATCCTGTACCACAGCCTTTGGATCCAACATGCACGATGAAGTTGCAGTCGGCGCTGCACTCAAATTCCCTCACATCTGAGTCACGGGCGTTGAACGCCTTGCTGGGACGAGTGTTCTTAGCAGTCCATCGAACACCTTTCATGCAGGACTTCATTCGGAAGAAGATCGAGAAGAAGATTGCGCGAGTTACCAAACCCGCTTTCATCGCATCGATTGCAGTTCAGAGCATCGATCTTGGTGACATGACACCGATCATCTCGAATCTGAAGTTGAAGGATCTCAATATCTCGGGCGACGTGATTATAGGTGCTGATGTGAAGTACACTGGAGCATTCAAGGTAGTCATTGCAGCCGTTGCAAAGCTTGATCTCGGTGCGAGGTTCAAAGTGAGGACTGTCGATCTCGTTCTGGCCGCATCACTGCAGCGCTTGCAGGGAAAGCTGCTCGTCCGCGTCAAGCCCAGTCCGAGCAATCGCCTGTGGTTCTGCTTCGAAGAGATGCCTGCTATGGAGGTCAAGATCGAGCCCGTGGTCAGCACGAGGCAAATTACCTACACTTTTATCCTGAAGGCTATCGAGAACAGGATCAGAGAAGTCGTGACGGAGACAGTGGTTAAGCCAAACTGGGACGATGTCCCATTCTTCGACACTAGTGCGCAGGAATATCGTGGAGGCATCTGGCAAGAGTCGAAAGGAGGTGATTCGGAGGTTGAAGACTCCAGTGACGAAATGTCAAATGCGAAAGACAAGCACGGCATGAAGCACGACCAGACTGAATCCATGCCAGTCCTGCCAGGCACTGATCAACCCGAAAGTCGCAGAGCGAGCGCTTCAAGTGGCATGCAAACGAAGAGCTTTCGTGACACTAGTGGCTTGAAGAGCCGGTCGACGATGTCACTCCCGCCTCCTTCGCAAGCTGCACAGCTTGCGGCGGACCGTGCGACTACCTTCCGGCCACCGAAGCCAATGCGTTCTCCTTCATTCAATGCGTCATCTCCGAGTGTAGCTATGGACGGCGTGAGTGCTTTGAAGTCTGAGGATCTGCCCCGTGTGCCTGCCAAGCGATGGATCGGTCGGGCACCTCCGCCTGCTGTGAAGCGCGATGCGGTTGATGCTGTGCGTGAGGTGTATGACAGGGCTGGTCATAGGGTCGAAGTCGCCGGGACAGATGTTCCCGATCTTCACACAAACTCTATGAGTGCTGCTGACTCAGACCTTGCTCTCCTCGACGCCACCGACGATGAAGTCGAGCCCTGGACACCCTTCCGTTCCGGTAGCCACGACGAAGCCACAGCATCACGCAAAGATTCACAGTCGACCCTACACACCACAGATCCAGCCTCCTCGGCATCTAGCCGCGTCTCCACAATGCGAAGCTCCGCCTCGTCAACAATCTCACGCGAACAAGCGCAAGCGAAAGGCAAGAACCTCCTGGCTGCCACCGCCGCAGCTACCACTGCCGCACGCGCATGGGCCTGGAACACTGCAGCGAACCGCAGGAAAGGTGCTCCCATATTTCAGCCTCGCAATACACGAGGTGAACCTGATGGCTTGCCTCAAGAACCCATGGGTCGAGGCCAGCCGCTGCCTCCACCAGGTACACCACTTCCGAAGCCTCCGAAAGGCAGTCTCTGGGGTGGCAGTGGATTTGCTGGAGGCAGTATGAAGAGGAAACCTGTACTGCCTGCGAGGAGAGCTGGTGGAGTGCCTGAGGGAGTAGGGGAAAGCAGCGCAACGGCTAGCTCTGAGAGCCTTGCGCGAGCGAGTGGGGAAGACGAATTCGGACCGTGGAATGAGAACTTCGAAGATCATGAGGGTGATCCTGCAAATGGAGTCGCTGATCATGCGGACGAGTCCATACTTGAGAAGGAAGACAGTGTTGAGTCCAAGAAACGCCAAGCACCACCCTTGCCACCACGACGAAAGAAGCACACCGACTCACAATCTGCCACTCCACCCATGCATGTTCTCGTTGAGACCGCCCGCGAAGGTGGACATGACGATACCGCAAAGGGTGCCACTGAGCTACAGCCTGAGACCCTTAGTGCTACCGATGAGTCCGACGAGCTCGCACAACCAGCCCTCAGAGACCACAGCGCTGTGCCCCACGGGGACCAAGAAGATCTTCTCGACTTTGACGTGCCGGCAGTCCCTGCACTTGCCGATGTGGCCGCAGAGGAGCAAGGTACGCTGGAGATCGAAGAGGGTGACGGCACTCATGTCATTGACGACAAAGGGGACCATATCGTCGCCAGTAGCTACGTGCCTTCCGAGCGTCACGGCGCTGCAGAGAGCATTGAGGCGGCTCTACCGGTTGGAAAAGATAGCTTCGAGAAGCATGATGGTGTGGCAGACGGAGAGAAGCATGCACAGATACCCCATCATGATGATTCACGATAGCTCGAATCGTCACTCTAGTCGTTTCAACTTAGCCTCCGCTGTGTGTACTTGCCTCGCGAGTTTCGCTGTACTCAACGTGACTTCCTCGGTGATTCTACATCTGCCTGTTCCAATGCCGGGAAGGCAATTCAAGGCATTGTCGAAAGATTGAAGGATCCAACCATTCGGCACGAAATGCACCTTCATCTGCAATACGATGCTCGGCACTCTGCGATTCTGGGCGATTCTCGGTCTTGCTGAAAGTACATGAGCACCGGGCCGTGTTCGCGAAGGATCATCGAATATCGCACTTCTCTCCCTACATCTGCCAACCAATAGCATCCTCTGGCAGCCTGTTCTTGAGAAGATTACCATGCGATCAACTCCGCGACGCGTCTCCAAGGGGTTCAATCCCGTAATTGCACAACCCGAAATAGGAGGAAAAGCTTCACTACGGGCCAGCCCGTCTTTGAACGGCGCTGGCACAGACCTCACCTCTCCACTACAGGCACGCACAGGGTAGACAGCTGTCGCCGTTGACCAGAACAACGCCTCCCGCGTGGCACTAGGGATGATCTACTGCTACCCTGCCTGGCGGGAGGATGAACACGAGTCGCACTTGATGGAGACGAGATGAGAGACCGGTCAGGCACTCATGGAGTGGTGAAGTACGTTTATTTCCGTCTGTCTCTGTGAACCGTCTGTCTACCACCAGCATCTCATTACTGTCTCTCTTGTTGCGAGCATTACGTTCGCGTCCATTCTTTCGGTCTTCGCGACCACCACCTTCGTTTTTAGGCCTCGGCCGTCCATTCATTGAGCAGCAGTAATACGACAGATCTCGAATCATATACAGTCCTTTCGCCAAGATGCCTTTCACACTCAGCGCCACTCTCGCTACCACTGCTTTCGCCGCGATCGCCTCTGCGGCTTTCAATCCTCTCTCCAAGACCAACGTCGCTGTCTATTGGGGCCAAGGGCCATACCAGAACCGACTTCTCACAACCTGCCAGAATCCATCCGTGGATATCGTTAACGTTGCATTCGTCAATGCCTTCCCCGACAACAGCCCTGGCGCGTGGCCAGGAACGAACTTTGGCAATCAGTGTGGTGACCAAACCTACACTCACAACGGTGTCTCCACGCTCTTGAAGTCCAATTGCCCCACTATCGGCTCAGACATTATAACCTGCCAGCAGACCTACGGCAAGAAAGTATTGCTCTCACTAGGAGGAGGATACCCGACGAATTACTACATTGCGAACGATACGAGCGCGAACAACTTTGCGGACTTCGTGTGGGGAGCATTTGGCCCGAAGACAGCTGCGTGGACCAACGCGGGCAACCCGCGACCGTTCGGCGATGCTGTCGTCGACGGCTTCGACTTTGACATTGAGAGCCAAATGTCCCCGGCTCCGAACGACATCAACGGCAATGCCATTACGGACTATCAGAGCCGCGGCTATGCAACGATGATCACGAGATTGAAGAACACTCTCTTCGGTCAGGACACATCCAAGAGCTACTACATCTCTGGTGCACCGCAATGCCCGCAGCCAGATGTGCATCTCAGCTCGGTCATCAGCCAGGCGTGGTTCGATTTCCTGTTTGTGCAATTCTACAACAACCCCTCTTGCAGTGCTCGCGCTGCTGTGACGTTCAATGCGAATGACAGCCTGCTGCACTGGACGCAGACGCCGTCGAAGAACTCTGCAGTCAGGATCTACTTCGGCATTCCTGCGTCTGTCAATGCTTCGACCAATCCAAGCGACTATATTACGCAATCAGAGGCATCTGCGATCGTGCAGCGCTTCTCGAAGTTTGACAAGTGGGGCGGTATCAGCTTGTGGGAGTCGCAATACGCGCAGAACAATGTTGCGTGTGGACAGGACTACACTACTTGGATGAAGAAGATCGTCGTCGCTGCTGTGGGTGGGACTTCCTTGAATACCGACACAAGCAATTGCCCAGTCACTTCGACAACCAGCTCGACTGTGCAGTCAACCACGACTTCGTCATCTACCCGATCGTCGAGCACCCTTATTACCACAACAACAAGCTCGACTGCTCAGCCGACCACCACCTCATCTACCAGATCGTCCAGCACGCTCGTCACGACGACCCGGACTTCGTCCACTACCACCTCATCCACCGCTTGCGCCACACCGACCCTGACCACAGTCACCTTCAACGAACAAAAGTCAACTGTCTACGGCGAGTCCGTCTACGTCATTGGTGACAACGCCGCGCTCGGAAGCTGGAACACTGCCAACGCCATTCCTCTGAGCGCAGCTGGCTACACGTCCAGCAACCCACAGTGGTCTGGCTCGGTGAAGCTGCCGGCTGGTGCCTCGGTGCAGTACAAGTTCATCAAGATGGGTACCGATGGGAGTATCACGTGGGAAAGTGACCCGAACAGATTGTACACTGTGCCGGGGAACTGTGCGGGGACGGCGGTGGTAGGGAGTACGTGGAGATAATGTCCTGGGGTAGGGATAGCGCTAGTGTGTATACATAATCGACGGGACTTGCCTAATAATCAATGTTCACATTCGGACGTCTATCCGAGGTTTTTCTTCCGTCCAGTGGTGTAGTGCCTGACTCGACCGAGTGGCCAGAGGCAAGTCAAGTGACAGACGGTTGTTCTTGTACTTGCAATTCCGGGTAATATGTCTACGCCGTGAATCCGGAACAGCGATCTCCGTGTTCACCTCTCGCTTGGCACGCGGTGTTTCAGGATCACCCTTCGGTCTGGACTTTGGACACTGAACTCAACATCAATTCACCACTTCACTCGCCAACGACAATCATTGACCGAGCGGCTGAGCAGCAGAGGGCTGATTGTAAACACTCCGGTCTGCAGCACGCCAGGAACGCTGCGCGCCAATGCAGGACTATGGCGATCACTCAGCACACGCGAGTCCACGTCCTCCACTACCAACTTCATATAGATGAAGGCTTCTGCGGTCCGTGGAGCTTGAGTGAAACAGTCTACGGTCGCACGGAGTCGGCAGTCGCCTCTTGCCACGAGGAGACCTAATGTAAGCCAACTGTTATACATGTTCCTCTGCACTTGGCACACTTCCTACTATCGTCGTCGTCGCTCTCTTGTCTCGCTTTCCTGTACATCTCATTCAACCCTACGTGCCGGTCACGTTGCCTCCATCGCCGACCATGGCACGCTTCACCGCTCTCATTTCGCTGCTCGCAGCCGCATCCACCTTCCTCACTGGCAGCAATGCTGCCGCCATCGAGAAGCGCGCGTCCCTAACGCAAGTCACTGGCTTCTCCAGCTCAAACCCGAGCAACACGAAGATGTACATATACGTTCCCGCCAAGCTATCTGCGAAGCCCGCGGTCATTGTCGCGATCCACTTCTGCACTGGTACTGCCCAGGCCTACTACTCGCAGACTCCTTATGCTGGTTATGCGGACAAGTACGGGCTGATCGTTATCTTCCCGGAGTCGCCTTACTCGGGTACTTGCTGGGATGTCAGCTCGACGAATGCACTCAAGCATGATGGGTCGGGCAGCGATAGTAAGGCCATCGCAGACATGGTCACGTACACGCTCTCCAAGTACAGCGGAGATGCCAGCAAGGTCTTCGTTACTGGGAGCTCGTCTGGCGCCATGATGACCGTGAGTGGTGTCTCGAGATCATGAAGGTAAACGACGCTGACACAGGCGCAGAATGTCATGGCTGCCACCTACCCCGAGCTCTTCGCCGCCGCGACTGCATACTCTGGTGTCCCAGCTGGCTGCTTCGCCTCCTCCAGCGGCGCAGTCGATGCGTGGAACAGCCAGTGCGCCCAAGGCCAGTCGATCAAAACTGCCGCGCAGTGGACCACGATCGTGCAGAACATGTACCAAGGCTACTCCGGAGCTCGCCCTCGCTTCCAGGTTAAGCACGGTAGCATTGACTCGGTACGGGTGTAGACTTTGAGGTGTCCATACTGTCCACTAACACTCAGTAGACCCTGCTCCCGCAGAACTACAACGAAACTGTCAAGGAGTGGACTGGTGTCTTCGGCTACAACGCTGCCACCCCCGCTAAGCGCCAATTCAACTTCCCCAAGTCTGGCTATACGACCGATTCTTGGGGCATCGACTCAGCGAACCCACTCGGCAAAGTGCAGGGCGTGGTATGTAGGCATGCTGAGCTCATGTAGAGCATCGCTAACATTATTAAAGTACGCTGTCAATGTCGGTCACACCGTCCCCGTCGATGGCGACCAGGATCTGCAGTGGTTTCAACTCGGTCCCTACGCCACTACTGGCAGCGCAACAACGACCAAAGCCGCTTCGTCCACCGTCGCAGCAACCTCTACCACCCGCGTCGCCACTTCTGCACCTGCAACGACAACAAAAGCGGCTACCACGACTTCCGCAGCTGCGACAACTTCTGCTGCTTCAGGCGGCACTGGAGCTTCGCAATGGTGAGCATGACGCCCGTGTATATTGTCGTCTCTCATGTTCAGCGCTGACTATTGCGTAGGTCACAATGTGGTGGAATAAGCTGGACGGGTGCGACATCTTGCGCATCACCCTACAAGTGCGTAGTGGTGAACCCGTACTACTCGCAATGTCAGTAGATTTAGGCAGTGAGCAGCTGGCTAAGGGCAATTGAGCGCGGACATGTATTCTTGTAGCAAGATGGGGTTTGATAGTCTAAGGTACTTGCGAACATGCCGCATGACTAAAGCCCTTGCACTACGACCAATGGCTTATGCTGGACGCGAATCGTGCTATCTACACGCGACGGGCTTAGAGCTGCACCGTCTTCTCGCTGGTAAGCGGAATGCTCATCGCCATTTTACTCTGTGCGACATTGTTCTTTGCTCCACCCGTCGAGATCCCTCCAAGCACCACAAGACTCTCGATGACCACCCCAGAGTCATATCCGAATGTGCCAGTCATCTTGAACGTCCCCTTCTTGTACGAGAAGTGAATCATACTTGTCTTCGGCTGCTCGACACTCACTCCGTCATCAAGGTAGAGATCTCCACTCGCGCTACCCTGCGCGTCGGGCGCGATGATGAGGTGGAAGTTTTGCTTACGCAGCTCGGTAGTAGTGTTTGCAGAGTTCGCGCGCTGAGCGATGATGGAGCCACCCTTGTAGTACAGAGGGATGCTGGTGTATGCCACGTCTGTCAGAGTGATCTCGGCTCCAGCACCTTGCACTAGGGCGTGGGTGTAGAAGTCGTAGAAGAGGTCTTTAGGAAGGTAGACTGTCGTGGTCGTGCTGTTCTCAATGATCACTGGTGCGACAAGAAGGCCGGATCCATAGAAGTACTGATACTGGAGGGCATTCGTGTTGGGGTCGTTGGGGTAGTGGAAGAACATAGGCTGGACCAGCGGAGTACCGGCCTGGTTCTGGGTATACATGGCGGTATAGATATAGTCGAGTAGACGGTAGCGTATGTCGATTGCTACCTTTGCTGCGGCAGCAGCGGTGGGGTAGCGGTAAAACTCGTGGGGCGGGGTTCCCACCTCACCGTGATTACGGTAGAAGGGCGAGAATGCTCCGAGAGTGGCCCAGCGAGCACAGAGAAGGTCGTTGGACCCGCCGGCATAGCCGCAAACATCGCTGCCGACGAAAGGCACTTGATAGAGGCTGCCGAACTGGAGAATACCGGAAACGGAGATCAAATAGTGAGTCCAGTCCGCACCGTTATCTCCGAGCCAGTGTCCGACTTGACGACCAGACCCAGCGAAGGTCGATCGCGTAATGACCATCGGACGGAGCGAGGGCCTGCGGGCCAGCATAGCTAAGCGCGAAGCCTCGGACATCATGGCACCGTACAAGTTGTGGGTATCGTACTCGACATAACCGCCGTAGTGCACGAGATCGGTGTTCAGCGTCTTGTTGCTGATGCTGCCTGCCTCGTTGTTGATGCTGTATGGAGGATTGATGAGATCGCGACCAGGAAGTCCGAGTGCTGATCCGGCCGATTGACGCTTCTCGATGTTGCTTGGGTGCGCAGTGAAGACATCTCGCTTCTTGAGCTTGGACTGCGGAGGCGAGACTGTCGTAATAGTATCGTGCGTAGCAGATGTGCTGTGGCATCCTCCAGTGCTTACTGTCCGGTTGGTGGCTTCGTAGATGTAGCTGCCATCTGGCTCAGTTCGGATGTACTGGTAGCTGAAGTTGCCATTGGCTGGTAAGTCGATAGTCGCGCTCCAGATTGGGTATGTCTGGCCGTTGGTATTCACGGCCGCAGCCCCATCTGGACTACCACTTCCTAGAGTGATCGCGTTGCCGAGGACTGCGATGTTCTCGCCTTGAAATGTGCTCGCGTTTACGTTGAAGGTCACAGTCGCATGGCACGTGGGCTGGAAGCCAGCAGGGAAGCCCGCAATGGATCGAGGACTTCCGAGACGGACAGGAGGTGGTCGGGGCGGATCGCCAAGGGTCTTCGCTTCGAGCTCTGGGTTCAGGCATGGATAGCTGCAGAAATTGGATGCTTCGTTCCTGCACAGTGGTCAGTAATCAGCTGTGGTGGATATCTTCGTGTCTGCGAAGGGTACTCACATGTCAATCCATAAAGCGTCGATGTCGACACCATCTGTGGGGCTGAAAAACGACGCGAATTCATTGTCCCAGTACGTTTGGGTGCTCGGCTTGAACCTGATTCTGTCTTAGTGATAGCGTTTGAGAAGGCGAGGACAAACCTTACCAGTCAGGAAACGCGGTGACACCAGGCCAAACGACGCCCTTGTACACCGACCCGTTGGAAGTCTTCAGGAACGAATCGACGCCGTTGTTGAACGCAGGATAGTCCTGATACGCAACCGCAGGATCGACCATAACGATATAGTGTTGCTGGCGCGAGTGTAGGACATTCACGAGGTCCCGTACGAGCTGGAGTGGGAAGCGAGCCGGGTCGAGAGTGAACACTCGGCGAAGGTACATGTAGTCGATGTCTGTAGATATTGTTAATGGTTGTAGTCCGCTAGCTGTGCTGATGGTTACTCACCTGTCCACATGGTCTCCAACGGAATTCCAGCGCTTGAGTAATTCGCCACCACCTCTGCAACTTCGTATATGTCTTGCATTCCATACCGACATTGGCTGAGAACTTATCAGTGATTCTTTCGGGCGTTTCGCGCCACAACAGGTGAACGAACTGAAAACCGAAGCCCCAGTACGGCATAAGCGCACTCTTGCCTACAACCTCGGAGTACTGCTGCGCAACCTGGACAGGGGTCGGCCCGGATAGAAAGTACAAGTCCAGTACGCCTCCCAGAGTGTTGTACTCGAGGTGCTGACCGCCAGCTGTGTCAATTTTGATGTCCATGCCATTAGAATTTAGCAGAAACACGCCGTGAGTGGCGTTCTGTCTATGATCGTAATACACCGGGTGGTCACCGTAGAGGTTAGTACCTTCAGGCACCAAGTACGCATCACGGTTCCAGATCGTGCGAGTGTAATTTGTTGTGTTCAGTTGGCTGTGGCCCGCATCAGCCTTCGTACGAGCTTACCCACTACTTGCGGAACTCACAAGGGATCCGTGTGCTCTCCCAAACCGTACAGACTCGGAGCAGTAGGCAGCTTTGTCCGCAGCCGCACATACTGACTCTCGAAGACAAGCTGTGCCGCAGAAGTATCGAAGAGCACCTCGTCGGTCTTCCGCCGGACGACAGAGAAGCTGAAGGGGTTGTCGACATGTTTGAATTGGAGATCGCTCTGCCCATAAACTTTGCCCAGTGTGGGACGCGTAAAAACCGAATCGGGAACTTGGTACACCTGATTCGCGGCATCCTTGATCACAACATGCAGGCGTTGGTCTGTGTATTGGTCAATATTGGAGGCACTGGGCTAGCAGCAATACTACTCACTGCTTTGATATTCCACCGTCAAACTCAGATCAGTCAAGTCAGCTCCATAGACATTGCATGCAGCACCGGCGAGCGACAAAGACGCAGTAAGTCCGCTGCTGGTCGTCTTGACATTGCTAGCTTTGTACCCCGGACATGCGTCGAGTGTGCCATTGGCAGCTCGGGGTATGACACCTGCAGAGACAAATGCCGCAAGCAGTACGCTCGCCCGAAGCAAGCTTTTCACGATGGCCATGTTGAAGGGTATGGCTGTACCACAAGGACGAGACGAGCGGAGGGATGTAGAACGACTATATCATACCTGATCCTTTGCATAGTGGATTCATGCGGATCACATGC
The DNA here is from genome assembly GCA_002077065.1 of Cryoendolithus antarcticus. Lineage (NCBI taxonomy): Eukaryota > Fungi > Ascomycota > Dothideomycetes > Cladosporiales > Cladosporiaceae > Cryoendolithus > Cryoendolithus antarcticus. Next base: position 133,541 of record NAJO01000065.1, read on the forward strand.
AACGCTACAGACGGTCTCCGCAAGGGGAGTGGATACACACGCAGGATGCTAGCATCTCGAAACTAGCAGGTGACCGTCCAGGCCACCCGAGCGCAAGGTTGAACCGCGATGAGATGATGTCGTTGTGCGTGCAGACGCTTGTACGCCTTGACTCGAGCAAGGTAGGTAGCCATGACGGGATTGGCGCGGGGTATGGCCGAGTTCCTGAAGCTTATGCGTGACGCTGTTGCCGCAAAGTGAGGAGAAAGTGGAGGAGGTGCAGGAAAGAAAGTGGAGGAAGCAAGACGATCAGGCGCTTGAGCTGGACCCCATCGTGACCAGTGGAGCTTGTTGTGCTGTTACTCGCGGGCCGAATGGTGCTTGTCGGCGGCATACTTGCCAATGTAACGCTTGTACCCCCCTTGTTGCCTGGTGAACAGACTACCATCCGGAGCCACACGGATGCGACAAGTAGATGAGATGATGGGTCTGAGCTGTCTGGCACCGCTACTCTTCAAGTCAGAAGTTTGCAGGCGGCTGGGTGCAGAAGGGTCGTGAAACAGGAGGGCGCCGTGCAATGATCGAAGTGGCTCGGCACGGAAGTAATGCCGGTTGCCGACGGGGTAGTCGACCTCACGCGCCACCACAACGCGTTGTAAACATGAGCACACGTCCAGCCTGACGGTGGCAATATATGGATCGCAGTGATACGAAGGTCCTGGCGTGAGCTACCCATCTGGACTGCACATGTTCGATCTGCGGCGATGACACTGATCCTGCCGTACCACGACCATGGCTAAAGTGGCGGACGTGTTTCGCGTCAGGCTCAACTGCCTCGACCACTATCAGAATACTCCCGGACCACTTGATCCGCAACTATGGGGGCCAAACAGCATGTCTGCCTCCCAGCGAGGCTCCCTGCCACAAGTACCCGTTATTCGACTATTCGGCGCAACCGAGACTGGCCAGAAGGTGTGCATGCACATTCATGGAGCGATGCCGTACCTGTATGTCCCATATACAGAGTCTCTGGAGGCTAGCCATGTCGAAGCATACATCACGACGATGCGTCATTCGATCGACCATGCCATGGCACTCTCGTATCGTCGCAATCCGTACGATACACTCCGGAACACTTCATTCGTGGCGCATATCTCGTTGGTCAAGGGCGTGCCTTTCTTTGGGTATAACGTAGGGTATCACACATATCTCAAGATTTACCTGCTCAATCCGATGCACATGACCCGCTTCAGCGACTTGCTGCAGCAAGGTGCCATCCTGAAGAGACACTTCCAGCCTCACGAAGCCCACCTGCAGTATCTGCTCCAGTGGATGTGCGACTTCAACTTGTACGGATGCGCGTACATTGAGACGACGAAGCCCCACTTCCGAGCTCCTATACCCACATGGGAGGAGATAGATGATCTTACGCATCTCTGGCATGATCGGTCTATCAAGGAGCCGCAGCTTCTCGAAGAAGTCCACTTTCCACGTCAGAGTCACTGTCAACTTGAGGTCGACATTCGTGTGGAAGACATTACGAACAGACACGAGATCAAGACTCGATCCCTGCATCATAGTTTTGTGGAGCGACTCAGCTCGCTCGATCATCTGCCGCCCGACGAGAAGCTGGTTCACTCTATGGCGGGTTTGTGGCGGGACGAAACAAGACGCCGGAAGCTTCGTATGGGCATCACAGACCCTTCGTCCTCGCCATTCCCGCCGGAGGTGCTTGTCAGCATGAGTGCAGATCCACGGAATGACAACAAGGGCGGCTGGATTCATGAGGATGAGTTCAGAGAGGCGATCGAGGAGCTCGCGCAGCAAGAGCGCAAGGCCAGAGGTGGAGGCAATATCACATTTGAAAGCTTCGGATCGCAGCAGAAAGGGTCTGCAGCGGATGTGCAGACGGTGCTGGAAAGTGTGGTCGACCTGTTTGATGAGACATTGAGACGAGACTGGGCCGTGAAGGCTCAGACGCAAGCTCACCAGCAGCAAAGCACTCAGGCGGACGTGCAGCAAGGTCTCACAGTCGAACCACTGGTAGACATAAGCAGTATAGCTCAAGTCGCCGAGGAAGACGAATACGGCAGCGATGAGGAGATCGCCAAGATCATTGCGCTCACGCAACGTCAGAAAGCGAGTATTCTCAAAAGGCCCAGTGGAAATGGGAGTATCAAAGCTGCCGGAGATGAGATGGGTAACGATAGCGATGCGACGCACGAAGATGACTCTGTCTCCAATTCCGCACCTCCCCATCTTTACAATGGCATTCGAAATCGGCCAGCTATCAACGGCGTACATTCCCCATCAAAACGGCAGAAAGTTGAGGGTGCCGACGACAATGGAGCAGCGCGAAGGGTTGCCTTCCGAGTGCGTGACGTGAAGCCTCAGCAGGCAGAGCTTACTGATGGAGTAAGCGACATTTTTCCGAAGGTAGCACGCAAGCCTGTATTCCTCCCGCCATCCGGACAGGCCCCGCGCTCTTCTCAACACTCATCGCAAGGCTCACACACCTCACAACAGAACAGGCTCGACTTTCCTCAGGTCAAGGACCCGTTCAACCCAGCAACTCAGTTCAGGTTGAGTCAACGTGGGAAGAAGGCATTGCCAGCCGAAGATCCTCTGAAGCCTGTGCCATCAGAGGGTCCTAACAGTGTAGCAAGTCAGGCAAATCAAGCGCCGGCACTGTCCGACCTTACACCTGGCGAGGATTCGATGAGACGTCAGCCCTCACAAAGTCTTGCGAATTCTTACGCGAAGTCCTTTCCGCCGCTGAATGACGCCGATGTGTTTGTCTTCGGCGCGACGCCGCCTCCAGTGTGTGACGTAGAGAGCAGTGTTTCACCAGCGGTAATTTACCAAGATGCATACTACAGCAATGAAATTGACGTGCCAGAGCGTGCGCGTGAGTACGCTGGCAAAGAGTTCCGCCTGGATAGTACCACGCTGCCGTACCTGCCAGAGTTCGACGCTACCGGGCGGGTTGCGGCGACCAAGACAGTCATTACGGAGAAGACGAAGCAGGATCTTCTTGATCAGCGGCGTGGCAGGCAATGTGGTCTTCGCCACTGGGAGATCATTACCGCCCCTCCCTCATGGCACGAAGTGCAAGCGTGGAGCAACAGTAACGTCGTGACGAAGGGGACTGATCTCGATGATCTCGACAACGACGGCCCACCTAGCAGCTCTCAAACCAAGCGGAAGAATCGTCCGGCCGCTGAGCTTTCGCAGATTGACGGTCCAACGCAAAAGAATCGACATGGCACCAAGTACTCACAACGCAAGGCTAGCACTAGCGTGCAGCACGAGACAGGCTACATGTCCACCATGGCTTTGGAAGTGCACATCAACAGCCGCGCTGATCTCGCGCCCGACCCGGAGCGCGATGAGATCAGTATGGTGGTATGGTGCGTTGCTGATGAGCAAATGGAGGATGAGTCGAAATTGGGCGTACTGCTGGTAGCCAAGCCCGGGAACGATGGCCTAGCAGACAGAGTCCGCAGTATGGTTGGTGCATCAGTGCAGGTAGATGAGGAGGATGACGAGCTCCAACTGCTCAACCGCATGGTCGATATTGTACGTTTACATGACCCGGACATTCTGACAGGATACGAAGTCCACAACAGTAGCTGGGGCTATCTCATCGAGCGTGCCAGACTGCAGTACGAGTTCAACCTGCCTGACGAGTTCTCGCGCATGAAAGCGCAGAGTCATGGACGTTTCGGCAAAGAGGCGGACCGCTGGGGATTCAACCAGACTAGTACAGTGAGGATCACGGGACGGCATACCATCAACATCTGGCGAGCCATGCGGTCCGAGCTCAACCTGCTGCAGTACACGATGGAGAATGTGGCATTTCATGTGCTGCATCGGCGGGTCCCGCACTACCCCTTCACGAAGCTTACGCGGTGGTACAACAGTGACAAGCCGAATGACCTGGCCAGAGTGCTCGACTACTTCGTCTCGCGCACACGCCTCGATCTTGAGATTCTGGATGCTAACGAGCTGATCCCGCGAACGTCCGAGCAGGCTCGCCTGCTGGGTGTGGACTTCTTCTCCGTCTTCAGCCGTGGCTCGCAGTTCAAAGTCGAGTCTCTGATGTTTCGTATTGCGAAGCCAGAGTCGTTCGTCCTAGTCTCGCCATCACGGAAGCAAGTCGGCGCGCAGAATGCACTGGAGTGTCTGCCTCTGGTCATGGAGCCTATGAGTGCGTTCTACAATAGTCCGCTGCTGGTGCTAGACTTCCAGAGTCTGTACCCTAGCGTCATGATTGCGTACAATTACTGCTACTCTACTTGCCTCGGTCGCATCACTAGCTGGCGTGGGATCAACAAGATGGGCTTCGCTGACTTCAAGAGATCGCCGGGCTTGCTGGAGCTAGTGAAGGACAAAGTCAACATCGCACCGAACGGCATGATGTATGTCAAACCAGAAATGCGCAAGTCACTGTTGGCGAAGATGTTGGGTGAGATTCTGGAAACTCGTGTCATGGTCAAAAGTGGGATGAAAGTTGACAAAGACGACAAGACGCTGCAGCAGCTATTAAATAACAGACAACTGGCACTCAAGCTGATCGCCAACGTCACCTACGGCTACACCTCGGCTAGCTTCTCGGGTCGCATGCCATGCAGTGAGATAGCGGACAGCATTGTGCAGACTGGGCGCGAGACACTGGAGAAGGCCATAGCTCTCATTCACTCGGTGGAGAAGTGGGGTGCCGAAGTCGTGTACGGAGATACTGACTCCCTCTTCGTGTATTTGAAGGGACGCACCAAGGCAGACGCCTTCCGCGTTGGCGACGAGATCGCAAAGGCAGTGACAGACCTGAGCCCACGACCCATCAAGCTGAAGTTCGAGAAGGTCTATCACCCCTGCGTACTGCTAGCGAAGAAACGCTACGTCGGCTTCAAGTACGAATCGCCCTCGCAAGTCGAGCCCGACTTTGACGCCAAGGGCATTGAGACAGTGCGCAGAGATGGCACACCAGCCGAGCAGAAGATGGAGGAGAAGGCTCTGAAGCTACTCTTCCGTACCGCCGACCTAAGCCAGGTGAAATCTTACTTCCAATCCCAATGCGCCAAGATCATGACTGGCCGTTTCTCAGTGCAAGACTTCTGCTTCGCGAAAGAGGTCAAGCTCGGCACGTACGCTAACAAGGGTCCTGCTCCTCCTGGCGCTCTGATTGCCACGAAGCGCATGCTCAAAGATCCTCGCCTGGAGCCACAGTACGGCGAGCGGGTCCCTTACGTCGTCATCGCTGGTGCACCTGGTGCAAGACTGTGGGAGCGCTGCGTTGAGCCCGAAAGGCTATTGCACGATGAGCACGCAGAGTTGGACGCAGAGTACTACATCAACAAGAACCTGATCCCACCCTTGGAACGTATCTTCAACCTTGTGGGCGCGAATGTCAGACAGTGGTTTGATGAGATGCCTAAGATTCAGAGGATCAGGATGCTAGGTGGGCCTGTGATGAAGGAGGGCGAGGCGGCCGCGAGCAAGAAGAAGACGATGGAAAGCTATATGGGCTCATCACTATGTGTGGTCTGCCGCGATAGACTACCGCCGATCGTACCGAACGCAGCTTCTACGGCCACGATATTGCCACTCTGTCACGCATGTCGAATGGAGCGCACGCAAGAGACGATCCTCGCGTTACGCCGCAAGGTCAACAAAGCTGATGAGAAGAATCGGTCTCTAGAGGAGGTCTGCAGAAGCTGTGCGGGCCTGACGTTCGAGGAAGAGGTGCATTGCGATAGTCGGGACTGTCCGGTGTTCTACAGTCGGGTCAAGGCGAAGACCCATCGCGGTGTAGTCGCCAATGGAGTCGGACGGGTCTTGGCTGCGCTCGAAGAAGAGGCTGGTACTGCTGCGGCGTGCGAGTGGTGAGCAATCGGCCAGTCGCCACGGCCGGTCTCGTAACAGCTGCGTTCAAAGGCGCCACACTGCCAGCGTAACATGGCATAATCTGTCTCGGGTCGACACATACAATGTCTTGATCAAGGACCAGCAAGTGCTGCATCGATATCCCTCCTGGTGCAGCCGATTAGGTAGGCAATATCAAGCAAGCTATCGCCGTTCAGTTTGGTCGGCGCCGCCTTTTGAACCTTCGACTTCGCATTGAAAGCTACGCCAAGACCCGCGGCTCCCAACATCAACAGATCATTGCTTCCATCGCCGACCGCGATCGTGCGCTCGATCGGAATATCATTATCCCCGGCAAGCTGACGCAACAAGTCCAGCTTCTTCTGCGCGTGCACGATCAGCTTGCCTTCGACTAGCTCGCCCTTCAAGGTCTTGGACTCCGGATCCTCAACGAGGTGGTTCGCGAACGCATAGTCAAGGCCCAGCTCTGCCGCCACCCAAGTCGCAAGTGGTGTGAAGCCTCCGCTCAGCACCGCAGTCTTCCAGCCGCGAGCTCGCAGTACCTTGACCAGCTCCCTTGCGCCGGGTGTCAAAGTGATGACATCACGCTTCATGTCCTCCCAGATCGAGATTGGCACACCCTTCAGCAGTGCCACGCGCGCCCGAAGTGAAGCTTCGAAGTCAGTGTACGGCGCTTCGCCGCGCATCGCTGCTTCTGTGATGGCAGCGACTTCGTCATATCGCCCAATGGCTCGTGCGAGCTCATCAATAACCTCTTGCTGGATGAGCGTGGAGTCCATATCGAAGACTGCGAGGCCCGGGGAATCTCTGTGCGTAGCGAAGAGACTGTAGGGTTGGACCACGACTTCCAGCTCAAGCTCACTTTGCAGCGTCTCGAGCGCGATGCTGTGTGCTGCCAGGAGATCATGACACTCAGCGAGTGTAGCCGCGCTGGACGTGGGGAGGTATATGTTGACGACACTTCCCAGAGGTCCCGATCTGATGTGATCGGGCCATTGTTGGTCCCAGGTAGTAGTTTCGGGATCTTGGGAGACGAATACACCAGTGAGAGTTGCTACTACGGTCCTGTCGTTCGCGTCTAGCCATTGGCTGATAGTTTGGGGTTTCTTGAAGTAGATTGTAGCAACAACGCCTGGAGCATTGGCATCCAGGCGGAAGCTATTGAGATTTTTGCGCCAGTCGCCGAAGCGGAACTCTCGTGCCATGTCAAGGTGCTCCTCAGTATAGCATGTCAGTTGCTGAAGTTCACTACTTTGGCTTCACCTCTTGCAGGTGCAAAATGTCGACAGCGCATGGATAGGAACATGAATGCACGCGAGTCATTGAGCCATACCCCAGATTTCGGCGCGGAGCCTCATTAGCCGCAAGCAAGCTGGCCGATCGAGTATAACACACATATTCGTTAACATTCATACCCTTTGCCTACCTTCTCATCCAGCGCCCACAATCACCCACACCACCATTCGCCGATCGCCCTCATCCCGTGATATCTACTAAGTCTCCGAAACTAAGACCGAACGACAGCAGCAACGATGGACCAAGCCAAAGAACTCCTCGAGATGCCCCGGGAGTTTGTCAAGGATGGCCGACAGTTCCTCACGAGGTGTAGCAAACGTATGCCTCACCTTCATGCGATCTGCCTATTCGCAGGCGATCCATGAGAGCAATGGGGGTTCGAGTGAGCATGTGCTGACGTGACATAGCCGACCGCCGCGAATTCCTCCGCATATCGCAAGCAGTGGGCACGGGATTCTTGATCATGGGCGTGATTGGGTATATTGTTAAGTTGAGTGAGTTTGCCCTTCCCTAGTGGCCATGAAGTGGCCATGTCGTGGAATCCGGAAGTCGCTAGGCTGGCAGGCGTACGGGACATCGCGATACGCGTGACGGCAATGAAGAAGGGTATTACTTACATGGAAATGATGCTGACCTCGAGGCAGTACATATTCCCGTCAACAACATTCTGGTGGGAGGCGCATAAGTGAGAAGAACGCATTGCTTAATTGGGACTGTTGGGGGCGTGAAGCTGACGTGGGGAGGCGACGTGGGCTTGGCTAGGAGGGCATACCGTGCGGCTACATGGACGCGCGAAGCCGACCTCCGCCTGCCATGGTGTCTATATTGCTTGCGCCCGGACTCGGGCCTGCGCAGCGAAGAAACAGCACGAGGATACGGGAGGTCAAGCTTGCAGGAAGTGGAGCCGTAAAAGTCATGTACCATCAGTCACATCAGCGATATGTACAAAATCCACTCCTACACCCAACACCAATCCAAGCGCCTCACTCGTCATCGTCCACACCACCCCAAATACCCCCCAACCTCTCCCTCACACTCCTCGTCCTGGCCGTCATCCCCCTTCTCGGCTGCGGCATCCCATAGAACCTCCCATCATGCCGTAGCTGCGCCGTGACTCTAGCACCCATAGGCGTGCTGCCCAAACTATCTTTATTGGCAAAGCTCGCCACGTCCTCGCCATCCTCTTCATCGCCCACTTCATCCGAGCCAACGCCATCATTCCAAGAGTGCACTGTGCATGTCCCCACCGTGTGGTCATTACCATTCCACGACGTGGCTGCGATGACAGGTGCGGAGGGATGCCAGCTGCAGTCTCGGACAATCGTCTTCCACTGCCCGCTGTTCTCGTAGTAGTCCCCACGTCCCGCATAGTCTTCACTTGGGCGGCAGTTCTTCGTCGCTTCGAGTACTGAGATCTTCGACTTGATCGTGCCGTCGAGGTTCCAGACGTAGATTTTGCCGTCGTGAGAGCCAGAGTAGATGTAGCGTTGATTCGTGCTGCCGAGTGGTGAGAAGTGGCAGCGAATAAGAGTCTTGAGGACGCGGTGGCCGCGGAAGGTCACAAGAGAGCAGTCATTGGGATGTGGGGTGTGCGAGCCTTCGTCGTAGGGTGCGAAGCGGTAGTCGAAAGAGGTCGTATGGTCCTGCGAAGCTTGTCAGTGGTATGCAATACGTAGATCCTGAGTGGCGACACTGACCCGAGGATCGATCTTCTCTGCATCATCTGTCGAGATCATCCGACGCAGATCCCACAGCTTGCATGTCTGATCCTTGCCATTGCTTATGACATAGCGGCCATCCCCTTTGCTGTCGATATATGTCAAGCCCTCAGTATGTCCCAGGAACATACCCGCCGGTCGCATCGAGCTCAGACTCCTCCGATCCCAGACTTTCAGAGTTGTGTCATCGCTACCAGAGTAGAGAATGTGAGGACTCATCTTGTCGCCGAAACAGACTGCATTGACATCATCAGAATGACCTGGTATGCGCAAGATTGACCGCTGCGACTCGATGTCGTACACGTAAACGCTGTAGTCTGAGGTTCCGGCGACAATCTCGCTACCGTCACCGCTGTATCGCAGCGACCAGATACCGAAGTGTCCGCCCCGACGACCCCAGCCCCCGCCGCCTCGACTGCCTCCGCCGCCCATGTCGCTGAAGTCAAGTTGCGTGGGCTCAGAGTCGTCTGCAGGATCTGTTGGAGCAAGACATACACGCGAGCTGATCGAGCTGTACGCTAGATGCCGATTGTCTGGGGAGAGTGAGGCATCTGTGATCGTCCACTGTCCGCCATAGTAGTTGACAGTCTTGTAGTATCGCCAGTCATACGGATTGCGAGTATCGTACATCCGTACTTTGAAGTCTCGGCCACATGCGAAGAAGAACGAGCCGTCTTCGCTAAACTGTCCAGAGTAGCATGGTGCGTTGGCGTTGATGATCATGTCTGCCTTGGACCCTGGAATCATTTCCTGAGTAGCCAAGGCATTGAGCGCGCGATTGCGGCCGCGATTCTCTACACCGAGCTCACGGTCAAGCATGCGATATGAGAGGCGTCGACGTTTGTACTGCGTCCGATCACTCAGTGGTTCACCGCATGCAGTGTGGGAACATCGATCATTAGTACCAAACTGCCCGGACGCCATCAGCTTGCTGCCTTCCTCAGACGGCACCTTAGGATACCTGTCGCCGACGAACTTTGGCCTTCGTCGTCGATAGCGGTCCGCTGACCAGAAGCCTGGAGCGTCATCATCTTCCGGCGCATCTCCAGCAACTGCGCGTTGTCGGCGGGAGCCTCCTCGCGTTCCTGAGGTGAAGACACTCTGAATGCCTGCTTGTTGTAACAAGCGTAAGATCTGCTGTTGTGTAGCTGTGCAATGTTGTCAGTATTAGATCTGGACCGTATCGGAGCATGGCCAGTAGTCTTGTGGAGCGCCTAGAGAGAGCATACTTGAGATGGTGGGTCTCGTCTCTACGGCTGGAGTTGTTGGCGCAGTGCTCGCAGCTGCCGCAGAGCTCGCTACCGTCGGCGTCTGAGTGCCATCTTCACTCTCACCCTCCTCCACCACTTCATCTACGGTCTCTTCCGTCTCGAACACGATTCGGTCTCCATTGGCAGTCACGAATGTTCCTTCCTCGGCATCGTAGTACAGCGTTGTTCCTACCTCATCGTCTCCTTCTGCTTCATCGTCGTCTTCGCCATCCTCGGTGTAGGACGACGGGGTTGCCGAATCCTCGGTGGCGAGCTATGAAGCAGACTGTTGTCAGTATTCACCAGGTCTTGATCGCTCCTTCATCTGAAGGGGTTCTTCTTTATAACTCCATCTCGGGGTGTAATGTCCCATTTCGGTGCTCTGGTCCTCGACATCAGACGACCATGCGTACCTCGTAGTCCATGTCGTCATCACCACCGCTACTCTCGGTGTACTGCCATTCATCTGATGAAGCTCGTTCGCTGGCCATGACTGTTGAAGCTATACACCCAAAAAATAAGTCCAATGAGAATACTCTCGGAAGTACATCGCTCGCACAAGGGCAAGTGAGGTAAGCTCATTCCATGATTACATCCATGAGGTCGTCGATCTAGGTGGGTCCGCGTTTGGATGGAGATTGCCTTATCGCCGGATTGCATTGACTACGAGATGTCGTCCATTCCAACTACTCTGACTCCACAGCTTGCCCGATGGTCTTCAACGAGAAGGTTTCAGACCGATCGCAGCTGACCCACGCTATACTATTCACAACCTGCTCGATTCCAACATCGAAATGGCGGGGACATCGCTCGATATGCTTCTCTGCTACTCCCTACAGTGAGGCTGAACTCCCTCGGCAATTGAACGACGATCAACGGCGGGGGCAGCTCTAACCGCACCGCCCATCAACGCAATAACATGATCTCTGGGAGTAGCATGAGTACCGCAGTACAGTGAGTGAGACGTCTGTCGAATTTCATCACCGCTCACAAAATCCTCTTGATGTTTTAAGACGCCTCACATAGTCCACCATTGAACATTAGTCTCTTGCCGAGTCTATCTCTCGTACTATGCCCTCACCTAAGATCTCCGTCGCCGAGCTGTCGAAGCACGCCACGCCAGGAGACTGTTGGGTACTCGTCAATGGCAAGGTGTACGACCTCTCTAATTTCGCCCCGAACCACCCAGGAGGAGCCGATAGTATGCCATTCCTCGTTCGTCACGACAATTGAATACGCAAGTTTGCTCATCGAATTACAGTGGTCTACGCCTACGCCGGGAAAGACGGCACCGCGACCTACAACCAGTACCACTCCGCTTCGCTAATCGAGAAGACCCTCTCACCCGCCGAAAGCAAGGGAGACTTCGACGAATCAACGATCACATCTACCTGGCTCGAAGCCCAGAAAGCCGAACTCACATCCACCCCTGACCCCAACGAGAAACCCCCTCTAGACGCCATAATCAACCTCGACGACTTCGAGAAAGCCTTCGCCGCCACCGGCTCCAAGAAAGCAAACGCCTACATCGAAGGCGCCTCCAACGATCTCCTAACCCTCCAAGCCAACAAAACCCACTGGCAGCGGCTCATTTTCCGCCCCCGCGTAATGCGGAATGTCAGCGTCGTCAACACCTCCTCTACGCTGCTAGGAGTGAAAGTGAAAATGCCAGTCTGGATCTGTCCCATGGGTATAGCCAAAACCGCCGGTCCGGAAGGCGAAGCCGCCCTAGCGAAAGGCGCGGCGAGCAGCGGGATCGTGCACTGTGTCTCTACCACCGCATCGATGTCTGTGGAGGAGATTGTGGGAGCGACGGGGAGCGACTGGCCGTTCTTCTACCAACTTTACGTCGATAAGCAGCGGCATAAGACTGAAGCTGTGCTCCGCCAACTCGCCGCCTTACCCCAAATTAAAGCTTTATTCGTCACAGCCGATCTCGCAGTCGTCTCTAAGCGCGAAGCCGACGAGCGGGTGCGGGTGCAAGCCAGTGTCTCAGTCTACGCCAACGGCGCGAAGTCCGGCATTGACAAGAAAGGCGGCGGGCTTGCGCGCAGTACGGGGAGTTTCATAGACTGGAGTCTCAACTGGGATGATCTTGCCTGGCTGCGAAGGCATGCGAAGCTCCCAATCGTGGTGAAGGGCATACAGTCCGCGGCTGACGCGAAGGCGGCTATGGAGTTGGGGTGTGCGGGGATCGTGGTGAGTAACCACGGCGGGAGGGCGTTGGATGGGGCGCCGAGTACATTGTTGGTTTTGATGGAGATTAGAAGGGATTGTCCGGAGGTGTACGACAGGTTGGAAGTGTTCGTCGATGGCGGCGTGCGGAGAGGGTCAGACATCCTCAAGGCTGTACTACTCGGCGCACGGGGCGTTGGTGTGGGACGGCCGTTTCAGTGTTCTGTTGCTTATGATACGGAGGGTGTGGAGCATTGCGCCGGGAGTACGTGACTGCGCTAGCTGCACTTGGATGGACAACTCGCTGACCGATTCTCGCAGTCATTCAGGATGAGCTCGAGACAGCAATGCGCCTCTGCGGCATTACGGATCTGGACAAGGTCAGGGGCGATGTATCGTGGCTCAACACGTCCGAGCTGGCACCGCTGCTACCGCGTACGAGTAACGCTGGAGGTGGGCTCTGGCGAAGGCTCTTTGGCGCGAGGCTGTAAAGACTTTTGTATGTTGCACTGCAGTCCATTCATATCCATGACTACCAGCTTAGGTCGCCGAGAGCACCCGCTTTCCAAGTGGCTTTCGTATCACGTCCGCTGCGTCAGCTTGCCAATAATCGTAGAGCGTGGGAATAGTGTCGGGGAAATGCCCACTTCAATCTGAGAAGGACGTATCTGGGTAATTGGGCCCCGAGTCTTGTTGGAAATGAACAAGGAACGCTGTGGTGGCTATTGCGATCGCCAAATATCAGTTCGAATACACTCCCATGCTTAGTTATAGATTGATTCAAACGATCGCCAGTGCGATCGACCAGAACCTGCAAACTGTTGTGAAGCTAGTCTGTCGTTTGTAACCTCGAACTCGATCCTTCGTAGCAGGTGGATCAGGTGGATGCGACATGTGCAATGTGCGACTTTAGTACCTTAGCAATGGGATTCTGTATTCCGGTCTGCATGCTTCGAATTGCCTAGATCTTGACCGGACGGTTTCGACATCGAACGACGCCGTTAGGTTACGGCCGCTGGTCTGACGATGCGTAGGTTCACGGCTCAGGGATTCCAGTCCGAGGATATGATCACTAATCTTACATCTTCATTGAAGACGACACGAACATCGCAACATCGCACCTCTCGTCCCATCGCCTACACTTTATGTGACTTTCCTAGACCTGACATTCCATCAACGTCACAAAATGTCCCTTAACAACGCGAAGAAGCCCGTCATCGCCGTGGTAGGCGCAGGTCCCGGCATTGGCGAAGCAGTTGCCCGTCGGTTCGCAGCAGAGGGCTTCGCAACCGCTCTTCTTGCCCGTACCGAAGACAAATTGCAAACAATGGCTCAGGGCATCAATGAGGACTTCGGCCAAGGCACAGCACACTACTACATTACCGATCTCCGAGTGGAAAACTCCGTGAAAGCCAGCTTCGCTCAGATCGCCACCGAGCTCGGTCCTGTGCAAGTCCTCGTGTACAACGCCGGCGCTCGCCGCGTCAACGGCCGCAAGATCCTCGACACCTCGTCTGAAGAGTTCGAGAACTTCACAAAGATCAACCTTTTCGGGGCGTTCTGGTCGACCAAATGCGTGCTCCCGGCCATGCTGCAAGCGCAAAAAGGCACTATCCTCTTCACCGGCGCGACGGGTGCTCTGCGCGGCGCACCAGGGCTGTCCAGTTTCTCGCCCGGCAAGTTCGGCCTCCGCAGTCTCTGTCAGATCATCACGCGGGAGTACCAGTCTGACGGCATCCATGCTGCGTTCATCGTTGTTGACAGTCCCGTGGACGGCAAGCTCATTGGTGGCGTGAGGCGCCGGGCATGGGAGCGTGAGGGCGCGACGGAGAAGTTGCAGGACTTGGATGCGTGGTTGATGCAGCCGAGCGATTTGGCGCAGACGTACTGGTTTTTGCACACGCAGCCGCGCAGTGCGTGGACGCATGAGATTGATGCGAGGCCGCAGAAGGAGGGCATGTACAGTCACCTTTGATCGGCGAAGATTGATGAGTTTTGTTGTGCAATGTATTTGAGACAGGACTGAGGTGCCTCCTTGCCACCGCTGAACACCCAGACCTCATCACGAGGATGATGTGGTAAGACGAGATGGATTGCAGCATATCCCTCTTTCGATTCTTAGGACTACAGAGGCCTCCAGAAACTCGTGCCCAGTGCTGCATATTGCGCATTCAAGCATTCCATCCGACCACAGCAAGACCACTACCCTTTCTATGCTTGGGCATTGCCCTCTCGATCACAGTAACGATCTGAACGCCCGATCCAAACCTCTGTCTAACCCCAAATACTCACACATCAAGCCCAGATGGCTGATACCCCAGAACCCGTGCCTCTCGCCCTTGTCGTTCACAGCCTCGAACCACGGCGCTCCGAACGAGCCAGACTTGAAAGCCTCGTCCGTGTTAGTCTTCAACAAGTCCTTGGCCTCCACCTCGCCCATCTTCTGCAGTACCTGCTTGGCCTCTTTCACGCTACCAAGCACCTCCGCCAGAACTTTGCCGAATACTTCCGGCTGCGAGACAGGCTCCAGATGAATCCAGAAACGCTCGAAGAGGGCGGTCATGTAGTCGTCCACTCTCTCCGGCCGAACGAGGCTCAAGGCACACACTGAACGCATAGTTGGGAGAGTATTTTGGGGGAAAGGCTCGGGCAATTTGTCAGAGGGTGAGAAGGGCACTTGGAAGCGTTTGGCAAAGTATTTGCGCTCAAAGGCTGAGTAGGGTCCTTTGTCTGCATGTACAAGCGAGAAGTCAGCTCATCTCATGCTGCAAGGTTCCCATTTGAGATTCGATAGATTGAGGGCGAGCGCATGCTTTTGATAGTCATTGGCGGTCTGTTGTCATTGAGCTGCATAATGCCGCCTTGGAACACCGGGACGAGGAGGATCGTGGTGTTGGCAAAGACAGGCGAGTTCTGCACTTTTTGTTTAACGATCTGACCTTTGGCTAAAGGACTATGGGAAGACGCACGGTCAAAATATACCATGCCATGTATCCGAATGGACTGATTACATCCGTGTACAGGGTGATTTTAGTTTCCGGCATCTTGCCTTGCAAGTCCCGCGTTTGTGTCAGGTTGCGTTGTACAATGGCTCAAGGGTGAAGGTCTGACTCCTAATCATTGTTCGATATAGGACATCTAGGAAAACACACACGCGAGGGGATGTGAGCCGATTTCGCGATAAATCAATAGATAAACCGGCTCTCGGATGGCCAGAGAAAGCGGAGCACTGCCCTAGCATGAGCGTGCTTGATCAATACCCCGCCTCCAAAGTAAAACTGTAGTAGAGCAGAGTATCACGCTATTCTGCTACTTCCCGAGAACCGGAGTGCTGTTCAGTAATCAAGATTTTGCTCCTCGGCCATCGAACAACAGGGTCCAGCAGAGAATGCGACACGGCCTCTTCCACCTGCGCGTCTGCCATCTTGACATCTCCCGACAGACCCAATACCGCAAACACCATGCCAAGTAGAGTCCAAGTATCCATCAGTTGAGGTTCCAGACATTCAGCTGGGCTTTGGGTGCTCTTTCTCGACCGTACCGTAAAGATCCTTCTTTCCCGGGAACCAAAAGTGAGTTGCATTGAACTCACTAATGTCATAGATGTACTGATGCTTGGCTCTGGAGATCTTCATCGACGCGGCCACAGATAGGTCGTATACTTACGCTCAAGTAATGTAGCACTTACGTGCCCTTGCCCTTACATTCCAGCAACGCACGCCACGAGCGGCGTACGCGATTTATAGGTCTTGGCTGGCGCCCGACGTGTGTCAGACTGGCGCAGAGGCATCGCTGATGCCTGTCGACGAGTCTGGTAGCCGGCAGGTCGTGGTATGGCAGGCGGATCACGACGCAACGTGAGCACAATCCCATCCGTCTCGTGCACAATCTCAAGCGAGGACAGATCCATGCTGGAAATGAGGTCCAACTCTCCGTCTCGGTTCTGTTCACCCCGCGGTCAAAACCCACAACAGAAAGAATATCATCAGCACGCCAAACATCTTAGCCACCAGCCACCGATTCCCCTGCACCCGCCCCCAATACTTCATTAGCTCCCTCTGCGCGCCATCAACGTTATCCACCACATCATCCGTATTCGCATCGATCCTCTGAATCTGCTCCGCCTGTTCGGACACCATTGTGGCCAGTTGCCCGAAGATGCCGCCGAGTTCGTTTATTGTCCGTTCGATGGCTTCGATGGCTTCGCCGCGTTGGGAGATGTAGGAGTTGGATTGCGCGCCTTCTTCCATTATTTGCAACTGCTGCTGTGATTGTGGCGAGCTATTGTACAAGGGTGAAGATGACGAGGGGTCTAGCGAGAGGATATCCTGTTGTTGTGAGGGGTTGGGCGTTCGACTTCGGGAGCCGGGGGTGTTGTAGAGGGGGCTGTCTGTGCGTGCCGTGTCAAGATGAGATGCTGGCGTCTGAGCTTGCGAGACGGACGAGACGAAGTTGTCCTGTCGACTGCGGCTGGCTTGGATATTCTTCGTCCGTACTTCTAACACGTCCTTGAAGTGCACACCCACATCTGCTAGCTTGCCCTGTAGCAGCACGACAACATTTTTGTTGTGCTCTCCTTCCTGATCTGCCTTCCCGCGCGGCTTCTCGCTCGAGGACTGCTTCTGTAGGACCTGCAAGCTGCCGATCTGCTGATTCAAGCCTGCCAGATCTTGCTTGATCACGTACGTCAACTCGGCGATCTCCACCGGTCGGTCGTCGAAGAGTGTCTTCCGCTTTGCCAGTTCTCCCAATCTCTGCAGCTTCCCCATGGTCGCGCTGATGCCTCGTCCAATCCCTGCGGCATTGCGCGCGAACTCGGAGCGCTGCTTTCGTGTGGGCGGTGTCGCGCTGCCATTCTGCTGTGGTGGGAGTAAGGGCTGGGATTGGCCGGTCTTTCGTTGTCGGGCGAGTGTCTTCTGGGCTTGTGTGAGGATGGAGCGGAATTCGGGGGTGCGGTCTTGGATGGCGGAGGTGTGAGACATGGTGACCAGCATGTCCTGAAATGGAGCGGTGTCAAGGATGTGCGCTCTGATCCCACTGCCGGTGTCACTAGCCGTCGCTGTCGCACAAGTGTTACTGTTGCGACACCCACTGTTCCACTGCCCGTGAACGTGGACTCGAGGGGGTGTGTTCGTTGGGCCTTCCTCGCCGCAGAGGTCCCTTCCGACCTTCCCGGATCGCTATGCGCTGCGCTGAATATGGTCGCTGAGCGCTGTAGTTCGTCTAGCTGGGAGTGCTTGTAATGTCTGACTGGTGGTGATTTGGGAAACATAACATCAGCATCGGCTTGCCATCTCTGGCCATGTGGCGTTCGGCAGACGGCAAGAGACAAAGCCGACCGGGGGACATGTGCGCGCGTTGGAGTTGAGGCCGAGTCACGACAAGATCATCATACAGAGGACTACTTCCATATCTGCCCTTGACGTGTATATATGGAGCTGAGACGTCGGCCTGGTAGCTTGTTGCATTGCACAAGATTGACTATTCTCCAACATTGACGAAGAATTGAATGATACCGGGGGTCCATCTCAATTGAGACAGACAGTGAATGGGGGGTGGTGGCTTGACCAGAAGCTTGGACTCGGAGACGGCATTCATCACCAGAAAGTAGGCAGACTGGGCCAAACCGACATCTCCGTTGTCTTGTACTGTAGCATCACAGAACCCTCCTCACTGAACTCGCCACACTTCCTGAGCATTCACCCACGCTGTTGAGCCAGAACGTCCTTCATTCCGCGACATCACCCTGACTCGCCCCCCGAGTACGCGTCCGCGAGGCTGAGCTGCATTCACTGGCACTGCACGAGCGCTACAGTGAAGGCAGCGCACGACGATGGCATCTTGAACACTGCATAGCGTCTCGCATACTTTGGCATGACCGCAACATAATATTAATACCACAGCGATGGCACGACCTAATCCCAATGGCAATGGGCAGCCGCCAATGTCATTCAAGACAGTCCCGGGACGGAATCCAACGCAGAAATGGAACCAAGCTCCGTCGTACAACTACGATGGCGATGACTGGGGAGGCTTTGACCCATACGATGAGTATGCGCGTGAGGACGATCATCCTGCCCCTCCAGCACGTGGACCGCAACCGCCATATGCTCAGCCAGCGCGGCGACAAAACAGCTTTGATCGAGGTATAGACAACGAGCGGCGGCAATTTAGCTCAGGCTATGGTCCGCCCGAGGCTGCGAGACGAGGCAGTCCAGCTGCAAGCGCGAGCGATCGCGTAAGTCAGGACAGTGGGAGGACAGGGAGTGACTTCGCTGCGAAGAGTGCACGGGTCTTCAGCAACCCAGCGCAGGTGCCTGCGCCACTTAACATGCGAGGCAGTCCGGCGCCGTCTGCTGGCCCACCCCGACTGAACAGTTTCGGCTCTGACACCGCGGCTCCCGAGACTCTGTCAACCTCTGCCAAGTCAGAGAAGCCGCTACCCTTCATACGCCCCGCGGATATATACAAACGCATGGCCGAGCAAAGAGAGCGGGCACGACAATCACAAGATGGTGGACGACCGAGCATGGACTCAGTGCAACGCGAAGCTACGTCTCCGCCTCAGATGTCAGCAGCGCTGGCGAGCGATCGCAGTGGCAATGGTTCGCCTAGCAGTGGCATGAGGCGTCCCAGTCTTGATCCAGTGAATGAGACGACAAAGGCAACGCCATCAACAGCAGTGCCTTCTCCACTCCCTGTCACAGAACGACCACGGAGTAGCGAACGAGCCTACTCAGGCTTCAAGGTCGACAATCCAATACTGGCGCGAGCTCTCGGTGCAGAGGTTGCGCAGTCTGCTGGCAGTAGAAACAGCGTTGAAAGGGCGGGTGGACTGGACCCGCAGGACAATCAGCCAAGGCTACCACCTGTTAGCAGGATTTCCGGGTTCGGCAACTTTGGCTCGTTCTTGCAGAGCGATACGGCGCCTGCCACGTCCGCAGTGCCAGCCTTCACTCAGTCTGCAGCTCCGGCGAGTCCAAGTGTAGATCCAGCTGCTGAGATACTGGCTGAAAGACATCAGGAAGTGCCCGTGCGTTTGCTGGGGAGAGGAGCACAGGAGCACGCAGGTGGTGTGCCTGCTACAGAACACAACACAACCAATACCACAGATGCGTCACGATCAGCTGCATCGCACGACCCAGCGGCTGAGATCTTAGCAGAGAGACATCAGGACGTTCCTGCGCACTCTCTGGGCAGAGGGACACACGAACATGCAGGCGGTATCCTTGCTCCAGCAGACACTACCAGCCGCACAAGGGATGGCCCTCGAGTCGCTCCTTCGCAGGATTCGGCAGCCGATATCTTGGCCGAGAGGCATCAGGAAGTCCCCGCGCAATCGCTGGGCAGATTTACACAAGAACATGCGGGCGGAGTGCTTCCTCCAACAGTTGCGAATGCATCGGCAGGCCCTACAAATGACTCTCAATCTGCACCATCTTACGATCCGGCAGCCGAGATATTGGCAGAGAGACAACGGCACACGCCTGCAGAGCATCTCGGGCGAGCTGCACACGAGCATCCATCTGGTCTTGCGCATCAGCCGTCCGCAGGCTACAGATCCATGGTGAACAGAGCGTTTGACAGTGAAGCTGACACCACCGGACTCACGCCCATGGCATCTCGCGACACTCTGCAGACTGACAGCGCGGGTGGGGTGGGCAGAAGCAACACGATCTCGACCGGCTCGATCAGTCCGATCATGTCTCACATGCCGTCTGCGGGTATAGCGCAGATGAAGCAGCGAGACAATGTTGTGTCGCCAATCGCGGAAGAGAGCAGACCGGAATCGCGCATTGCATCCGACGCCACGATGAGAGCTAGCTCTCACAGCCGTGACATCGCACGGAAGCCGTCGCCCAGTCTTGCAAATGCTGCGGATCCGAACTTTGAGCCCGGCTATAGGCGCAGAATCAATGCCCCATCGCCCGGCAACTCGCCCGCACGCACGCCTGCGCTCGAAGATGCCAACACCCGTCGCATCAGTGGTCCGCAGATTGCGGAACGACATGCTGCTGAACCTCCGGATGTCCCCCCAGAAGCGCCGGAGCTGCCAGTGGTGATACTAGCACCTGCTGAGACACCTGCCAGTGAGGCACTACCCGGACTCGACACCCACCGCGACCTGCCTATCAAAAATCGTGATCGCAGTGGAACCGACTACAGCATGCGCGAGGCTGATCTGGCACAGCAAGTGAGTAATGCACCAGACAAAGTAGCGAGTCCAGTGGTCGCCGAAGCAGCGGCGTTCAATCAAGATCAGTACTTGCGAACACATCCGGCACCTGCTTCGCCTGGGCCAACTTCGCCGTCTGCAATAGGCACTGGCTTCAGCAAGCTCGGATATGGTCTTCCTCGAGCCACGACCCCTGGTAGCGGGCGGAATAGCCCCGTGCCTGGCAATAACGGTGGCAGCTATCCTCGTGTGAAGGCGATCGTGGATCAGTACCATCAAATTGATGATGCTTCGCGTCGGAATAGCACAGCTAGCGTCAGCTCTAGCAAGTCATCATGGAGTAACTTCAGAGGCAGTACTGAGGACTTGCCAGGCTTGAAGAGGAAGACGACAGAGGGCTCCATGCTGTCTGGTGATCGCACGGAGTCGCCCGTTGACGCACGGGATGAAACGCTCTCGAATGTCAGCGCAGCATCGCCTACGAGACCTTTCATGGGTGATGCTAACAGGCTGGAGAGTTTCAGACCTCAGCTTCCAGGACAGTGGGTAAGCTATGCCCCGACGCCGGTGAGCGAAGACATGCCTGCACCGCCGCCTGTAGCGCCTGTGCATGATGCGACTTCTCAAATGAACAAGCCTCATCACGATCAACTGTCCGAGTCGCCACCAACGCCTCGAGTAGAGCAGTCGCGCGAACCCGAGACGGTCGACTTCACACCGAATCCCAAGAAGAGTCAATTGCGGTCCAGCGACACGCCCACGATCACAGATGGGAAGAGTCCAACTGCTACACTAGCATCTCTCAAGAATGCTGGTGATGCACTTGGAGCAGCGTTCATGTCGAGTGTAGGGTACGGCTCTCATGAGACACGTGACTTCGCTGCACCAAAGGCTCCGGCTGCTCCTGTCGACGTTCCTGAGATGCGACCGCATCGTGAGACTGGAGACGTCTTCCGGCCTAACGCACCAGAGCTGAACCGTGGATATAGCGAAGCACCGTCCTTCGCCTCGGACATCACGAACATTACTGCTGTGAGCCGGTCCAGTTCGCGACCGCCTACACCACCTGCGAAGGACACACCTGGACCTTCACTTGCACCCGCAGCCGCACCTGGTGGTGACAGACCGATCAGCAGCTACTTCTCGGGCGCTGAACCTGCTGCGCCGGCACCACTGAAGTTTGGTCGGCAGGGCCAGAATGCAGCCAATGACTCGAGCAACGACAGACCAAAGTTCATGCCGAGTCTGAGCACTGATACGAGCGCAAGCGACCTCGAGAGTGATCGTCTTCGCAAGGATATTGTCCGAAGTCTCGGTGCGGAGAAGGTGGAGAAGATGAAGCGAGAGAGCATAATGGAGGATGTGGAGAGGACTGAAGATGCGCTTGCTGCTCCTGCAAACGCTAGAGCGATCGAGACTGGGCAGAGCCTGCAGCCTGTGAATGAGAGTGCTGCTGGTGATGCTCGATCTGCGCTGCCATCGCAAAGCACGCAAGCGAAGCCAGGGTTCCTTGACCAGCGCTTCTCGTGGGAGAACAGACCTGCTGGAGCACTGTATGCGCCCATGGCTGTTGTGGGTGAGCTCGAAGGCGACGAGGGCCGTGCGAGCTATGAGCGACCGCGAAGTGCTCAGGGCTTACATGTCATCAATACTGCTGTTGGTGCTGAGTCGGAGCCGAGTACTGCTGACACGCCTAAGCCGCTACTTGGTGCAATGGAGGGACCCATACAGGCACCGGCGCTCATAGTGAATGATGCAAGCCCAGCACTCGATGGCGACGAGGGTCCTTCTTACGGCAGCCACAGTGACGGACAGTCAGCCGAACGAGACTTGGTAAGCCCGATAACTAAGAGCCAGGAGAATCTCGGCATGCACAACAGGCACTCCGGCGACGGTAATCTTGCCGATATGGCGCCTTCACCGATCTCCGAGCCAGATCACGACCGCTTCGCATCTATGGACACTCGTGCCGGTCCAATGGACACCGCTGCGTCCACCGGCTCACCTCCAACCCACTCCTTACCATCCTCGCCCTCCAGCAAAGCAGCCACTAAGCAATCTGGTCAGCGTATCCCACCCTTCCGCGAGATCCTAGCCATCAAGTCCACGCCCGACAGGATTCAAGCCTACTCCTCTACTCGCGAGACCTTCGCCAACATGAACACCGGCCTCAACGACTGGGTCTCAGCCATGATGGCGCAGCACCCTGAGCACGCCGATGTTGCCACGCGTCCTCCACTCAATCCTTCTGCTACCATCGGACGCGGACGCGGACACAAACCTACGGCTAGTATTGCCAACTTCACCAAGCAATTCACTGGTGGTGCTGAAGGACCTGGACCCTCCGAGCGGAAGGCATCGAATCCTGCTGGCTATGCTGCTATGCGACCCAAGACTGGCGGTGGCGAGGGTTCCGGAGTTGATGTGAAGGAGTTGCAGATGAAGGGAAAGGACATGATGAAGAGTGCTGGAGCAGGGGCGAAGGGTTTGTTTGCGAAGGGGAAGAGTCGTTTTGGGAGGGGCGAAAAGGTAGAGTGATCCTAATTTTCTTGCTTACTTGCTACACTGCACGAGATCACGATGGGGCGGGGCGATGGAGAGCAGCAAATGAGGCTGATGAGTATACTGGCAAAGCTTTTGTGTTGGTATACCCGAGCTACTCCTTCGCAGGCGACGATTTCTCCTATTCTCACCTCACCGTATGTCAGATACACAAGCTCATAGTAAGTCTCCGTAGGTTTCGTCTCCCTCCTCTTCGTTCAGCAGCGCCCCCTCTTTACTCAAGCGGCTTAGCAGCAGTCAGTCTAGGAACGTCGAAGTGATCAGGTCGCCTGCCGATGCAATGCCCGTGCCGGAGATGCCTACTCCGATGTTGGATGTGAGGAATGATTATGAGAAGAAAGAGCCGGGGAACAGGGCGAGTTCTGGAGTTAGCGTGTGGGATGGTACAAGAGGCATCAACGCTACGCAGGGTACGGTTGAGCCTCAGGACAAGATCGTCGGGGAACATGATATTGATGCATCAGCGAACGGCGGTGAGGTGCTGCCTATACCGGCCACCCAGTTGCAACACGAGTCGCTCGAGGAATCTTCACCCACACCTCCGGCGGCCATTGTTGAAGACAGCACGGTCCTGCAGCGGCCGTCGAGACCAGAACAGTCTACCAGCGCGACTTCTCGTGGCGCTGCGTTTTCGACCACAGAGCCCGTAGAAGCACTTGTGCAAGCCCAGCAGCCAACAATGCACTCTCGTGTGCCACCCAGCATAAGTGCTGAAGCAGGTCGTGCCGATTTACTCGCGTTGGATAGCACTGCACCAGCCGCAGCAAGCGCGGACGACGACATACACGGCACAGATCTTACACACACCAACGAGCCTGTGCGCGAAAGCGCTAGATCGCCGCCGCTCACTCTATACAACAGGAAATCAGAGCATGACTTCGCACAGGAAACGCATCCAGTCGCCGTTGCAGCGTCAGCTTCGCCCACAACTCCTTCGCCGTCATCACCCACTGCAGAACAGCCAAGACGATCGATCCTCGAGCGCCTCCGCGCAGCTTCGCGATCAGCCTCCCGCTCAGCGACATGGAGTCGTCCTGGTAGCCTCGTTATCGACACCAGCACGCCCACGCAGAGCAGCAGCCGCAACCCCTCCCGACCAAACAGCACCGTGCTCGGCAAGAAGCCGGACCTGATCCCCTCGGCTGATGACTCCATCCCCACGGTTCCGAACGAGCTCAGACGACGCAGCGAGGAGAGATCGCGATCGCGATCGCGCGAGCAATCTAGATCTAGAAGGGCAAGTATGAGAGGTAGTGAAGTCTGGGCACAGAGCCGTGAGCAGTTGCCTGCTATGCCTACTACGCCGAGCAATCGACGCAGGGAGGCTTGGGAGGACGATGAAGGGATTAGTGGTGCGATGCCGGGGGTGCCGGAGAGGGGTGAGAGGTTGGGCATACTGCCCAGTCCTACTACGCTCAATGAGTCGCCCGAGAAGGTGAGACGGGGAAGTGGGATGGGCGCTGCGCATCGTGATCTGCAGGGCATGGGCGCCCTCGACGGCGAGAGCATGCTGCATACCAACAAGATGCAAGCGAT
Source organism: Cryoendolithus antarcticus (assembly GCA_002077065.1). Lineage (NCBI taxonomy): Eukaryota > Fungi > Ascomycota > Dothideomycetes > Cladosporiales > Cladosporiaceae > Cryoendolithus > Cryoendolithus antarcticus. The sequence continues at coordinate 158,119 of NAJO01000065.1, forward strand.
TCCCCCGAAATCGCTGGAAGCGCCGATGCAACAAATCATGCAACCCAGCGCCTCGCCTGTCGGACAAGAAGCATTCGACGCAGGCAAGGTAGCTCACTCTCCAGATGCGATCGCCGCACCCGCGATCCGCCCAACGCAAGAGCGAGCATTCAGCGCACGGGACTTCCTCCCAAGTCAGCAGCGCAACAGACAGAGTCGGCCTGCTAGTCCAAGTGGCAGTCCCATGAGGGAGGCACCGAGCCACGCGCCTGTGGCCGAGGACGAGCTCTACGATGTCACACCCACTGTGCATGAGCCAGCGACTCATGTGCCTGCTGAAGCGGATGAGCTTTACGATGTCACTCCCACGGGTTCACGTGGCCTCGTCGGCGATCGAGATCGCTTTTTCAGTGCCGAGGATCTGCGCGGCGACAGAACGCAGCAAGCCTTCATCGGTCCACACCAAGTAGCTGACCCTCTCCAAAATCAGCAGATGGCAGCGTCCGAGCAGGATCTGGAAGAGCAGGCTACGGACCTGGTGTCCCCACTGCCTGGCTACGCAGCGCCTAGAACGTTTGCAGGGGCTGCGGACAACTACAGTCTAGTGTCTGCGCAAAGCGAACACTACCACGATGCCTATGAAGAGAGGGTAGGCAGGGCAGCCTCGCATCGCTCATCAGTCTCCAGTATCACGCAGCCGAGTCTTCTTGCTGCACCGCAGGCTCTTGGCAGGTCTCAGGAGAATGCTTCGACTTCGACGCTGCACGCAGGTCCCGAGATTGCTACGCCAACACCGATAACGCACAACGAGCCGATTCTGGGAGCAGCCTCTGTACCCCCCTACGAGGCACTTGAAAGGGCGCATTCTCCGGACGTACAGCCTGTTGCTGCATTGAATTTGCCGCGCCAGCGACTGATACCAGACTCACAACAAGGCCAGCTGGACGATCGACCGATGTCGTTCCTGCCACTCGGCACAGACGATACTGGGGCGCCTTTGCAAGAGACGTTGACTCGAGGTGAAGCTGATGGCGCGTCGACGCCAGTGCAGCGACTCAGCCCAGAGGGGAGAAACGTAACTGCAGGCATTATACCGACGGAACCACCGCGCAGTGTTGAACACTTTGCGCAGTCTCCACCGCCCCAGACTCTTGGCCCGAGAGATGGTACCACTATGAATTCAGACACATCGCCACAGCAGCTTTATCGAGACGGCGAAGACTTTACACAGCTCCTGCCGGCTCAACCCTTCGGTCCAAGAGAACACATGACCACGACAGCACCGATGCAGCCTTCGGTGTACCGCCCGTCCGTCTCACGAACGCCTTCTGGCTACGATCGATTGCGTATGCCACAAGCAAGGCAGGATGCTCCTACCGTTCCAACGAGAGACGACTCACCTCCCAAGAGGCTATCGTACCACCGTGGCCCACCTGACAGCACAATCGCGGGCATACCACCTCCTAGTCAGCTTCATGAGAACTATGATGGCTTGATTGACCCACAGGTAGACAACATGGCCGCTGAGTTGGCACGTAATGAGCGCCCTCAACAGCAAGAGAAGCGCCGAAGCGGCATCTGGAACTCCGTGCGGCGCAACACAAGTGACTATAGTAGGGAAAGCTCACTTATCGCTCTGTCTCCGGAGCCGACTCGATCGAAGACAGTGAGCAAGCAGCGTGCCTCGAGCACTCCGCTGGAGTCGAGTGAGCCAAAGAAGAAGCGCTTCTCGGGTCTCGGCAGTGTCTTTGGACGATCCAATACGAAGAGCAACGTCACGAGCAAGGCCAACAAACTCACCAAGACCCAGCCACGGCCGCCGAGCCCTGTGCAGCGATATTTCCCCACTCAAACAGCGTACCCGCCACGTGCCACGCGGGACTACGATGCCTATGAAGCGCAGCAGATGAAGCAGTATACGCGTCCTGCTGCAGTACCTGGGTATCAGCGGCCGCCGCAACCACAGTACGAGGAACCGTATATGAGCTCGCCTTATGCGCAGAAGCAGCCTTCTGTGCCGATCTCCGGCAACAGTGCGCAGCCTAGGAGAAGTTTCACTGAACCAGCTGCGCCGTATGAGTGGTATGGTCCGCAGCAGCAGAACTTTGGGAATCATGCGCAGGCGCCTATTGCTGCAGACAGTATTTCACCTCAGCCGATCAGACAGCTACACAGCGCTCAACAGCAGCCTCAGTCTCGCCCGGCTCAGCAGCAGCACCGGGCCCCGTCACCTCAACGGCCCTACCGATCGCCTCCGCCTCAGCAGCAATATTCATCGCCTTCACCTCAGCAATCGTCACAGCCCTTGCAGCGCGATGTGCCAGCCCAGCAGGGTACGCAGAATATGCCACCAATCCGGCGTTCGTACGACCAGAGCCAGTACCCTTCACTCAATGGCATTCCGATGATCACAAGAGACGCACCGGCGACTCGCGAAGGACCCGAGCCGCGTCGGGCAACGTACGGAAGTGGCAGCTCATATGCGAATGACAGCTTCCCACAGACGCAGGGCAGACAGGAGCTCACTGCACAGCCAGCTCCGGAGCCACGCCGGACTACCTACGGTAACGACAACTTTCCGCAAGCACCAGGCAGACAAGACTATCAGACGCAGTATTGGCAGCAGCGGCAGCCGGCCGATCAGCGATATGTGTCACCTCCTCCTGTCTCAGCTTTGAGTGGTGAACAATCAAGATGGCAGATGTCGCCAGTGTCAGCAACCTCGGGAGGTGAACAAGAGCGCTGGTCGAGTGCTCCTCAACACAGCATTGGCAATGGTCCGCGCGCAGTCTCGTGGGGACCGCGGCCACTTGAAACCGGTCCTCGCCAGTTCAATGGACCTCCCCCGGCTGCATTGGGTGCAAGCCGTTCACCTCCACCCAGGGATCCAAGAGGATCAGGACAGTACGAGCACAATGGCGTCGGCAGACCCCCGTACGATAGCCAAGAGCTTCGAGAAAGGAACGCCCATCCATCTCCGCCACCTGACGAGCAAGCAATGAGGCCGCCAGAGAGTCGATACTCGCAGCCTGTACCACAGCAGGCTGGGCGCGCGCAGCGGTACGTTCATGTATACCACGAGGAGCGGCCGATGACGTATCAACGAGGATCATCCGAATACACTGGCAGGCGAGATGATGCTGGTGTCAGCGAGGAGCAATTGATGAATATGAGAGGTGCCAGCTATCCGGGGCAAGAGTGGCGGCCGGATCTACAGGGTAGTGTGCGTTAATTGAGTAGGTCTGTGTCAGGACACATCTCAGGCCCTGCTCGACATAATGACCGGGCAGCCCAGCTTCGACGCGAATGCGAAGCTAGCTCAATTATGAATGAAAACAGCTTGACCAAATTCGTCCACTGGTAAAGCTTCTCCACAGTGCGACCAAGAACTGTATCTAGACACCGCGTCAGATATCTGCATTGTATGACTCAGTCGTATATACGGCTGAGACCAATACTGACTTGGCAAGTAAATAGTCTCCATATGTGAGTCGCGTGGTAGAAAAAATGACACGCCTTCTTACTCTCAAGCCCACCATGGCATCGACAGACACAAGTATCTCGTCCTGCTTTCCCTTCACGCTGAAGCATGTTGCTGTCCTCGACTCGCACATCGCATACATCGACACGGAGGCCAGTCACAACGCAGCGATCACAGCCATTCTCCTCCACGGCAATCCGACATCTTCATACATCTGGCGCAACATCATCCCGCATGTCAGTCCCGTCGTACGATGCATTGCACCCGATTTGATCGGCATGGGCAAGTCTGGCAAGCCCATTATCACCTACCGCTTTGTCGACCACGCCCGCTACCTTGACGCGTTCCTCGATGCCGTTAACCCGAATGGTCCGGTCGTGATAGTTGCGCAAGACTGGGGCTCAGCTTTAGGCTTGCATTGGGCTTTCCGACATCAGGATCGCATCGCTGGGCTTGCACTCATGGAGTTCATCCGACCTTTCTCGACTTGGGATGATGCTGGAGGTGTACAGGCGCAGGAGGTGTTCAAGCGGTTCCGGGACCCGGTCGTTGGGAGGAAGCTAATTATGGAGGATGATGTCTTCGTGAAGGTACTACTGCCTGGTGGTGTGGTGCGAGGGCTGACTGGCGAGGAGCAAGGGTACTATTCGTCGCCATTCCCTACTGTTGCATTGCGGGAGCCGGTCTGGAGGTGGCCAAACGAGATCCCAATTGAGGGTCATCCGAAGGATGTGTTCGAGATTGCGGTGAAGTACCACGACTGGCTGCTAGAGACTGACAAGCCAAAGCTGCTTTTCTGGGCAACTCCTGGAGCGTTCATCAATCCGGAGAAGGCGAGGGAGTATGCCATGAAGCTAAAAAACGTCACCATGGTCGACCTTGGCGAAGGAAGACATTATCTACAGGAGGACCACCCGCATGAGATTGGACATGCGACTGCCGAGTTCATTCGAGAGTTGCTGCATCAGTAGGCAAGCTCTTGCACCCATTTACGTACCGCGACTTCCTCAACATAATGTCAAGCGCAGGGTTAGGGTTAGGGTTAGGGTTAGGGTTAGGGTTAGGGTTAGGGTTAGGGTTAGGGTTAGGGTTAGGGTTAGGGTTAGGGTTAGGGTTAGGGTTAGGGTTAGGGTTAGGGTTAGGGTT